>JAVQJL010034443.1:0-54913 GCA_036024295.1 Nannoperca obscura
CTTATTATATAGAAACACACACAGATATATAAACACACAGAGAGAGAGAGAGAGAGAGAGAGAGAGAGAGAGAGAGAGAGAGAGAGAGAGAGAGAAAGAGAGAGAGAGAGAGAGAGAGAGAGAGAGAGAGAAAAGACAGAGTTGCTTGTTCTCTTTTACGACCCTGTAACTTCCACCTTGCAGTCTGGTGATGGATCGTTATATCTGGCAGAGCCTGCACCCACAACAGGAAAGGACACCCAGTCACTGGGTGGAGAATAGAAAGCTGGGGTTGCTAGTGTGGAGCATGAGCACCTCAGCTGTGTGTATATGTGCAGTTGTGAGGTTAGGAAGAATAGTTAGTGTGTATTTACAGGAGTATACATGTGTATTTGATCACACAGGGGTTCTTCCAGCAGCTGTGGACATTGAGGTGACAGGAAAAGTCAGGAGAAGATGGATGAGCAGCGTCGTGTGCAAACAGTTCACTTATTTAATGTGGTTTTGTCCTCGGACCCTGCATAATAGAATTGCAGCAGTGAAGTGATCAGATATGTCAGAAATTACCTTAGCACTGCATGCAGATTGATATGAAACTCTAGTTTAAAAGGTGCCAAATTGTTTTTTTTAAATTATAATAATGGATGACAGTGAGATTCTTAAATTGCACTCCTGTCACATACAAAGCATGGACAGTGAAACCAAAGGACACAATGGGGGTGATTAAGAATGTGTCCTGTCATGTTCCATGAATCTTTAATAAGAGAGAACTGTTTCAGAGAACTGTTATGAACGTAAAGGCTTCTATGAACAGGAGCTAAATAATTGAGGATGTTATGCTGAATGGTCATGTCTCACTGATCACTGTCACACTTTGACCTTACCTGGAGCTGAAATTGCCACATATCCGAAGAAAGGCATGATACCCTCATACCACCGACAACAGCACTGATAAACAACATCGACCTACATGACTGATGGGAGATAAAACAACTCCGTCAAACAATGATAACATTTCAGATTTTCCACTTGTTCCACAACTGTTACGCAAAAAGTTAAACTAAATATTATGATAGCCTCTCTCTCATCTTGCATTTATTCAAGTACTACACAGACCTGTATGCTGCTTTTCTTACATTTTTGTAGACATAATAACCTCCTGTCAGCCTGAAATATGTCCTCTTGAAAACTAAAAGACAAACACGATTAAACAAGAGGCACGTAAGCTGTCAAATCTCTCACAACAATCTGCATGATATTCTAAAAATAACATATATGCTAATGAGGTCATTAATCACGCAAATTCAAGTGAATGTCTATATGAATCGCCCATCTTTTAATACATTTAGAAAGTGTTTTGTTTTAATCATTAATATTCAGTTTTATGCAGCAAGGTGCTCTAGAATCTAATCACATCATCTGGTCTTCTGGGCAAACCCGGGGATGAATTGTTTTGGAGGTACCGTGTCAACAATCATAATTTTATACAACAAGAGTCTGTAGTGTATTTCTTAGTTTTTTTCTTTTAAATCAAACTTCTCAAGTAAAGTATTATGAGACTGGTTCTCTTGACAGTATAGCATTCATCTAAAGTTCTAAACTTGAAGATTAATCAAAACAAGCACCTCTCCTGTTACAGCTTTGTAACCATCACTAAACTTGATTGCTAATTAAAATCTGTTAAACTAATGAAAAATGTAAACTCTTCTGTTTTTCCAACCTGCAGCGTCTTTAAACCCGGGAGATGCTTATTATACTGTATGCTTATGCTTTTTTGAATCCACTTTTTGTGAAGCTTTTAATTGTTTCTGGTTTAAGTGCCACCACCAGAAAAAAATCTTACATTAAATTTTACCTGTACATTTCAGGTTTTAGGTTCCCTTAGAATAGGAGAACAAGGTGTTAGACCCACTATCAAGTATTGACACTAAGCGATCATTACAGAGGCAATCAGTTTCTTTAATAACAGTAACCACAATAGACCAGACTGCAATGAATCTTTGAGACGTGTTCCCATTGGGGCAAGTGTAAGAGATCAATAAATAAAGTAACATTCACATTGCTTCACATTCACTGAGGTGAAAATGAAAACAATCAAAAGGAAATTATAACACTTCACCACAAATTGAGTTTGTTTTATGATGCTTTATTGTGACCCTAACATTATAACCTCTGCTTACAATGCTGAATTTCTGTAACTGTAAATTAGATATATCTGACCACATATCTGGAATAAAAACTTTAAAGTACACTACAGATTATAATACTGCTCTGTTTTGGTTAAGGTTTCTTCATGGGACTCATCCATTACAACTATTACCTGGTTTCTTTTGTATCCGTTTCTACCAAGACATGTCCACAGCTGAAGGTTAAAACTAGTATTGGGGTTCCGACACAAACACACCCACACAATCCGAACCCTGCAAGCACAGTCAGTTTAAATTAACAAGAAGGGATTCATGGCTCAAAAGAACATTACGTTTGATGTCACTCTTTGTGGGGCCACAGGCCTTCACTGTAATGCGGGGTGACACATCTTCTCCCGGTCACATACACACTCGATGCCAGTCGAGGCTTATAAGATCCCTCAGCAGTGTTATCGTATCAACACATGACCCAACACATTTTCATTAGCAAAATTCTGTAACAGTAATTCATTACTGTGCTCCATCAATTTAGGCCTATTACGTGGGTGGCCGACTTATTCATCCCACGCTTATTTATTTCAAGGCCTCATGAGACCTGAGTACTCACAGTGAATAGATTAATGATGATTAAAAAAATCAAATTGCAGTCATTAATGATTCACATTAAATATATGATATTTTAGCATTGAAGGCTTTCCATTTAGTAAACAATAATTTCTTTTTTGAGATAAGAGAAAACATTCCTTAAAGGATTTGGGAAATGTGTGTCTAAAGAAATGCAAATGGTATAGAAAGGTAACTTAAAGGAATAGTTAAACATTTTGTAAAATATGCTAATTCACTTCTTGCCAAAAGTTTGATACTATTGTCATGTCAGTACGGATAATATGAAGCTTGCCTGGAGACAGAGGGCTTAGCTTAGCATAAAGACTGCAAACAGGGAGAAACAGCTAGCTGTACGAAGGTTAAAGAAGAAGAAGAAAAGAACTGGAGCTGAACACAGGCACACTCCCAAATATGAGGTTGATGCATCTGTTGCTAGCTAGCTGTTTGGGGAGAATAAACACAAACAGTCCAGCATTCAAATTCACACAAATGACCCTGTTCTGTTTAACACACATAAGAGACCACTTAAAAAGTAAAACCACAAATTGAGGTTTTTGGATTTAATAAACAAGACACAACATGTTAAGTTGTGAGCTTTAGAGGTGCTGATAGGCACTTGTTTTTACCTTTGTACAGAGCTAGCTTATCTGTTTCCCCGTTTCTAGTCTTTATGCTAAGCTAAGCTAAGTGCATCGTGGCTCTTGCTTTGTATTTGACAGACAGACATGAAAGTGGCATCCCAGTGAAGTGTAATCTCCCAGAATGTGAAAAATATGTTTTCATGTTCCCTTTTTAAATAGCAATTGTGTTCCCATACTATCAGTCACTTTTAAGGAGTCTGTGTCACTTTATTTAAATGACAGCCATGTCATTTTGGCACCAAAAAATAAATTAGTGGCAATATGGAGTCATCTGGAACACTTGTGGCTTCACTGTCCTTTGTTTATGGACACAACGACATGGGTGTCACAGTGCAACGACGGTGCTGGTCAGCCACCCGTCTGTCTTGTCAGCCAGCTTGCCATGTGGACACTGCCACTGGCAGCCTATTAAATGGCCATCCTCTCTTTAAGCCCCCATGATCAGAGTGTGTCAGTCAACCAGCAGTCCTCCTCCCCAGGCAGCCTCTCAGGCTACTTACACGACTTCAACAGGGATGAGAAGTGACAGACCACCAGGGAAGAGGGGACATAATTTGGGGAACTAGAAGAATGAATGGATAGTTTGTGCTCAGTGAACAGATCAAAATGCTAATTTCTCCTTGTCCAAATCTTTTGGGGCTGTTTTTAAAATAAATAAAATATAATTTGTTCATAGGCCGTTGCCTTTATTGTGTCTGGCAAATACTGATAACTTGATAGCACAACACAATCCAGTTCGAAGGAGTCAGGGACCATTTAACCATGATATTTGTGTCCTTGAAAGCACCCTGATCAAATAATAAATGTAATGACTTGGAAACATCCAGTACTTTGTGACGGTCATAACTACAGAGTAAACGGCTGGTTGTCATCTCCTCCGCCTCAATCGCGTCAGTATGCATGGCACCTGTTCAACCTATAACTGTATAATAGCCTGTTTTATTTCCATTATGCTGGCGAAATAGAGAACTGGGGATAATTTAGCACAGAACACTTCTGTTGTTTTCCCTCTTTGCCAATTAATTCAGACACAGCAGACCCCCACGGTTGTAAATTTATACAAATAATGACCATACCTCATCTGGCCTCAGTGCTTATGACAAAGTAAGCAAACACTGGGTCTTTTCAGCACAGATATCACATATAAAAGTAAATATGAAGTAATAAATCAAGAAGCAAATCTCCAGTCTCAAACAGAATTACCCCTAGAGAAGTAACAATCCATCTAAGCATGAATACAACCTCACCTCAAAGGTTAATAACAGTCATTTTCACTAGCTCAAAAGACTAGCTATTCTGTTAACTTTAATTCCGATAAACACAGAGGAGTCCTGAATATGACTGTGATTCTTAATTTGAACCAATTCGTCTCGTAAAAGCACTACAGTTGTTTATTTGCATCAAAGAAGCACTTTGCAGTTTTCACGTGGATATATGGCACAGACACATGGGGCCAGAAAGACAAAGTCATCAAGAGGTGGAGGTGAGTGTGATCAGTATCTCTGCTGGCATCCATTTCCTGCCTGGCTGGCCTGTCTGCAGTGTCACCTGCCATCACTTCAACCCAGGCTCTTTCCATGCCAATTGGCTCTACTCACCGTCGCTCTCACACTCTTTGCCACATCCAGAGAGGCATAGACGGGACATATTAGGCCGGCTTCACATCATCTCACATACACACACACACACATAGATTTACGTGTTCCAATTTACACATAAAAACGGATGAATGCACAGAGATACAGAAACAGACAGGCATGCATATTCACACAAACACACACTGCTCACAATCTGCAGAGGAATGTGTGTGAGTTGTATATTAAAAGGTTAGTGTCTTGGGGACACTGACCTTTAGAAAAATCATTTTGTTTACCAACATCTCTGGATGGAAAGCGGCTAAAGATCAAGGTATGATGGAGGAGGCGATAAATAGATACTGGCATATCACATACACTGTTAAAGATGTAAACTCTAATTCTGTATTCCTTGTCCTTTTTCAGCGCCACCATGTTGAGAGACTTGTGGAAGCATCATAAGCCTAAATCTGCTGGAGCCTGCTCTAATCCTTCTGGAAGCCCGCAGGCTCACCATGTCCTTCTCATTGGCTTCATTAAAAGGATCCCTGTCCTCTCTACTTCCCTTTCACTGCCTGCTGCCTGCTCATCAACAAGGCCAATTACAACCAGTTATGTAGAGTCAACGAGTATTGGAGAGGGGTCACACATGTACTGCGCCTTCCTTGTCCTTCCAAAGGAAAGTGACAAATGTTATCTATGCGTAAGAAGCAATGCCACTCGTGTAGGAGTCATACACATGGGCAGCAACAGGATCGCTCATTGTGTAACTATATACAGTGCAGTGAGAATCCATAGAGATTAATTTCTCAAACTTTTTACGATTGGCAGGGTTAGAGTTTCAGGCAGCAATCTAATACTGCCTTCGAGATCCCTTGAGAAAAAAGCCTGACTGACTAGTGTTGCGAGTCAACGCTGGAGCAAGGGGACTGATGTGCAAATTGAAAGTAATCTTTAGGCCTGGCCAGCAGTGCTGCTGGATTCACATCTATTCATAATTCATCACTCGATAGCAGTGAGGTGGAGAAAGTTCTGTCCATGCAATAAACCGGGAAGAGACATTTTTGGAACGGCACTAGTTATAAGCAGGAAGACAGACGAGGAGATAGCTGGGAGTCTGCGTATTTCACATCATATTAGATCCAACAGCTGTCCATCCACAATGCTCAAGAGGAGATTAGCCTGGCTGAGGCACTGTAAATCTAACATACACTGTCAAAAGCTGATTTAGACAGCATCCAAGCATCACTAGCAAAGACTTCTATAACTGACACCAGTTTTCCTCCAATTAGAGCCATTTAAGCTTTTACCTGCATGACCACATGTTAGTCAGACTGCTCAGTCCTCTAGCCTTCTAGCGAGTGCATTCACCAGACCAAATGTAATACACGGGGACAACTACTGAAGCTTTAGTCTGCAGCTTGAATGGTTTTTGGGCCATTGAGGGGCAGTGGAAACACGCAATGAACACATTTATATATCATCACTTTTTAAGCTAATATGGTGATCTTATTACCAAACAGCTACCTATTTGCACATCCAGGAAACAGGCAGCAACATTAGCATTCATTTGGAATCGTGTTTCTGGCCACCTGATTAATGTGAGTCCAATATTCACTCTCCTTTTTGCTCTGTTTTTGGTCTCCACCAACTCCTGAATAAAATATCTGGCACTTTAGCTGCTAAATGCTCCACTATGTTCACCAGCTAGTTGCTAACTTTGTTGGTCTGCTGAGGTTTTGGGGCTTTGCCTGCTGCGCCTAGAACAACAATATGAGAACGGTGAAAGTGAACCTAAACAGTAAAGTTACGGGCCGCCCTAAAATCAAAACAATGAGCTAAAAGAAGCTAAAAAGCTCTATCAAGTTCAGGGGACCTGCAGAGTCGGGTGATAATTAGCTGCGGGTTTGTCACTATGAGGCACGCCTTTTAGATAACATATTAGTCATTTGATCGGTAATAAAAATATTGATTATAGCCGCTTTATCACTTTCATCCTTGTTAACCTAGCAGAAAAGAATAAGTTCATCTCAGTAATATCCAAGAAATATCAAATGTGTGTGGCTGCAACTGTTACAAATTCAGAACAAATAAATCAGATTTCAAATCAGATTTGAAGCATGGACATAACTAAAACTAAAAATGTAACTCACTCATAGGATGCAGAAGTCCTTTAGCAGGTTCAAACTGATAGCGTTGGAGGACAGCTATAGTCATTCATGATGACTAATGATGACAGACAGCTCACGGGCCACACACACACACACTAAGATCAACTTAACTGAAACAGACAGCATTATGAAAAGTGACTCCTGAAAGTTAGAACAAGTTCACAAAAGAAAACAAACCTTTGACACAAAAAACATTTAAGGGGGAGTCTGCAGAGGCTTTTCACCTTCAAAACACATGTTCACAAGTACACAAGTTCACTGAAATGTCTATGCTGAAACACGCACAGCTTGTCTAGTGACAACACATAATGTACACTGTGAAGGTGACTTTGGTTGTCAGGGGTGTTGTCTTGCTCCGCAACAGAGTGGCCACAAATACGTATGACACCAGAGTGACCTGCAGGTGAGGAGGAAACAGTGAAACTGAAGAACTGAAGTAGCGGATGTATAAAGGATCGAACCCAAGGTGGATGAGGTAAGGTGAGATGGGATGTACCAGCACAAATGCCAGTAGGGGTTAAGATTCAAAGGAATTGATTGATTGATTTTTAGGCAGTCTAGAAGTGAAAGAACACAATAGAAAAGATTCAGTCAATGGCGAGAGCGTCAGTGTGGTTAGAGACATAAGTATACAGATACAGTATGTTACCGCCAGAGTACTTGTTAGAGCCCACTGCCTTGTCAGCTCCTTGCAGATTTGCTAATTAAATTTCATGTCACCTATACAAGAGGCTGAAGTAGTTGTCAGTTGCCTTTTTCTGTCCCTCTTCGCTGTAACATGACACTGGCTGAAATTTCTGACCTCCCCTTCACCTCTCTCATTTTCATCTGTTTTTACTGAGTCTGATCTGCACGGGCTGATGAGTTTCACTGAAAAGCGAGGAATCATAGTGCTGTGTTGTTATTGTGTATCATGTCATTTTATGGGGTTAGTCTCATTAAATCCTTTCTGCATCTGAGAAGGCGTGAAAGGGTAGTCACCATCCATCTCTCAGCTGTTCAAAACATCTGCAGTCAAATATGTGTTCACAATCTCAGTTTCAGTTTCCATTAAATTTGGATAATTTCTATATTTTACATTGTATATTATATTGCATTGTGGAAGATCATCCAAATATCCTAATTTGAATTGCAAAAAAACAGCAAAAAAGAGGTTGTTTTCAATATGTTTTCACCTCCTACTCCTCAGAATTGGCCATTAAGTTTGGAGAGCGCAGGCGATCATTAGCTGAAAAGTTCTGTCTGTTCTGCTTCTTCAAAGACAAACCTTTCTCCGCAATTAACACCTGGCAACAATGCTTCAAACAAAACCCACACCACCATATGAAGACTTGTCTCTCTCCCGTCTTTCTTGCAGTACAAACAACATAAATCAAAGTTCTAAAAATAAAGTATAGACTACAAACCTGTTTTCAGTACATCCCGATTCCTCACAGATTTGTTCTGAATATTTGTTTCCTAAAATGCAGACAAACATTCAATTTGACTCCACACATCTGACACAAAGCAATCCAAAATACAATTTCCAATAAAATAGGGCACATCTGTGACCGAAGATCTTGTGATCCTACATCAAGGTGAATATAGCAATATCCACAAGTGTCCCTGACCAATAACTATCCCTGTCTGACACACATGCAGCAAAAGAGCTGCCGTTGGATTACAGCATAATAACATACTGATGAAATGTGCTGGGCCATCCAGCTCTGTCTATGTTATGGCCTGCAGTCCATATTTCAGCTGAGCAAGTTTGTATGGCCTACTTCACTGTCCCACCCTCTAATCCTGTGCTGTTGGGAACTGCCACAGTGCCCGGTCCACTTCCCATCTCTCCTCCACGCAGCTTTAACTCTGCTGCAGCCAAGACAGCGAGCACTGAATTGGGGACGGCTGCCAAAAAACAGCCTTCGCAAGAAACAAACCAGTGGGACAAACGGAAATAGTGAAGTAAAATCTCTTTCGTTTGGTCAGAACTTATAGCATTCACATCAATAAAAAGAGCAGTAAATAATCTAATCCTGCAATAAACGGTCACCCCCACATTCTGTACGTGTCTGCATACTCGTGTACATGTGCATGTTTTCCTTCCCGCCGCGCTGAGCCTAATGATGTGAGAATAGTGCAGTCTGGGATTCTGCTGTAATTATTCAAGAGTGTTAATTACAGGAAGAATTCTGAGGCAATTATAGAATCTCAAGCAACAACGCTGGCACTGAATCTGCTCTCGTGGCACCCAGACACAAAAAGACTATCACGGCACATCACAGCAGCTAACCTAACTGTTGATTAATCTTCAAACATCAATATCAAATTCAGAGCTCTGCCTGCCTGCTCATTTGTTTGTTAAATAAAAAAATGTGTTCGTTCGCCCCTATTTTCCTCTTTGTGCCGTATTAAATAATGAGGGGATTTTTGTCTGGAAAGCAGCGCCTGTTTATGTATACGAGCTGAAGTAGAAGAAGTAGTAGATCCTGTATCTGTGCCATGTCTTCTGAGAGATTAGCTAATGCAACAATGAGTTCATTGTTAAAGAAGGCACAAAGACAAGCGTTTGAAGAGAGGAAGAGCATGTATGAAGGTGCTGACCATGTAAAATAACAAAAATTAAAGAAACAACAGAATAAGGAAAAGGAGAACGGGAAGGCCTTCAAACACTATTCGAGTAGGCAAAATAAAATGAGAAATAGAAGTAAAAGACGAACTGAGAGAGATTTTGTTTTACAGAATGACAGATGAAAACAGAAAGCAGAGATGTGAGATGATCTAGGGAAGGTGATGAGGGATTATACATTCTGACAGAGCCATGGAAGAAAAGCCTCAGAAATGGATTTGTCGAAAGTGAGGCACTTCAGAGGAACATAGACTGTAACCGTGTGTGTCCTCAGATTGGTGGTTGACAGCCGCACTTTCTCATCTCTCTGCCGTAAATCTCAACTTGAGAGAGATTCCATCAACGAGTGTACTGCTGCTGCTGCTGCTGCTGCTGCTGCTGTCCATGCTACAACTCTGACTAATAGGAGAGCCTAATAGGGGACACGCATACTGACAGTAAAAAGTAAAAATATGCACAGATAAATCAGCTACATGCAAATTTGACATACATACACCCTCTCGGCTGAGGTTGTGCAGGGAGTAGAAAGTGAACCATGGCAAATGACACAGGTTCTCAGCTCTTATGAGGCTTATGGAGAGAAAACAGAAGGAAGGAAGGGCGGAAGGAGGCGCAAGAGCAGATTGAGAATGAAGAGAGGGAGGAGATGGTGACTCAGCTGCTCTCCCTAAAGGCCTCCAGGAGGAAGAGAAGGAAGATTGGGATGAAGAGGCACCAAAGAGGAGGGGTGTTCTTGCTCCCCCTGCTCTTCACAGAGTCATCTTAAATTTTCACTCTATGAAATAAAACAGAAACCAAGATAGGAGCCTCAGATAACTCTTCAGAGGGAAATAAAACCCAAAGCAAATGTCCACAATGCCAGAGTAGGAGATGAGCAAGCAGTGTCCTTATAGGGGTTAACCATGCTACACCATCTCACCAACAACATCATGGCCTGTTATCAGGCATGCAAAGGGGCATCTTTAGAGTCTCTAGATAAAGCTATGGGCATCGGGTAATTGGGCCCTGCCTGCGCATTAAACATAGATCTGTTCTGACATCACACAGGAACTGAATGTACAGGGATGAAACAGCATGCTGGATAGAGTAAGAAACCACACTGCACCGCACCAAAAAACCCAGAAAAGCCTCGTCCATGCAAACAGACACAACCACAGCTCCATCCTGATGTACATATTATTCACAGGCTCTTTTGAAACTGTTTACTCTGACATGCACGCACTGCCTTCTCCACAGCGAGACAGTCGAGAGATCCATTGAAAGTGGTTCTGATGAGACGTTTCAACGTGAGACAAAAGCGAGAGGCAGTGGGAGGGAAAAAAGAAAATTCTTTGAAAGAAAGCAATGGGTGTGTACACTATATGGTAAAGAGGGAAAGGCAAGCAAGCAGGGTTGTCTTTAAAGGAGATGAGGTGGTTTCTGACAGTGTGCTGTCACACGGGCTGACTGTCATGCAGGCGGGCCGATCCCTGATTCTCTGATCAATGTTTTTCTGAGAAAAAAAAAGAAAAAGATGAATAATTCATCCCTAACCAATGACAGGCTTGTAAGGACTAGTGGAACGTCAGCTCTATGCAATGCTGTCTCACTGTGTCTCGACTGCCTCCCATTATAAATAC
Organism: Nannoperca obscura; assembly: GCA_036024295.1. Classification (NCBI taxonomy): domain Eukaryota; kingdom Metazoa; phylum Chordata; class Actinopteri; order Centrarchiformes; family Percichthyidae; genus Nannoperca; species Nannoperca obscura. The sequence goes on from JAVQJL010034443.1 coordinate 11,349, forward strand.
ATAACGTTCTGTTGATGTCCAGAAGTGGCAGAGATCAGGCGGTACACCTGTCAAACTGAGGGAATGTGACAGGAGGGTATTAAATAGACAGGCGTGTACATATGCATGTGCTGCACAGGGGCATGCAGAGATATTCATAGACACACAGATCCACAGATTGAGATCTATACTGACAAACATAACCCAATACTTCACAGACGCAGCATTCAGCCCGCCTCCACAGAGTGCTGCTATTTTACGAGCAGAGTATAGCCTCTATAATGCCCCAAACAACAGAATAGAAACTCGCCACAGATGTGAGTCAGTTCAAAGCAAAGATCCTCAGAAGACTACTTCTGAGCAAACACTTCTGACAGGCAAACCGAATCCGTATGTTCCTAAACAGAGAGAGAGGAGGACGAGAGGAAGAAGGCAAGAGAGGAGAAGAAACCATAGTCTGTTAAGCACAATCTCATTGCAACCATCTGTCACGGTTACACATGGACACATACAGCTGCAGATTTATTAGGTCAAATGATGCAGAAACAAAGCAAGGGAGAGATTTTCTTCCAGGCTTTGACATCCTTTTCAAATAAAAATATGTTGCCCCCTCTGTGCATGTAGAGAATTACTCGCTTCTCACACGGTACATGCACAACAGAAACGCCTAATGGCTTTAGTCCTGCAATATAAAATATAAAAAGAATGGCTTTTGATTCCCTTAATTAGCTTGTCATCATATCATTCACACACACGGCGTCTATTCAAACTGGACTTGTATTAATAACAAGGCACCCTCTGTCATTACAAACATCTTTAATTTGAATTGGTATCCAAAGGTGCCGTGCTCAGTATTTTCACATATTCTAAAATGCGAAACAGCCAGCGTGAAAACGTTTCTGTTTTTTGTCAAACTAAAAGGTCACTTGAAAAAATAGCTCAAATGAACATCTCCATAATGAAGTAATGTGTTACACTTTTTGTCAGCGGGCATATGGCCTTAACAACTTCGAGCTACAAGCTCAAAAGCACTAATGAACACTGTAAGTACAACAGGACATGTCTGACCTCGGTGCAACCACCACATTATTAAATCGTATATTGAGGAGGAATAAAATGTAATCCCTTTGGTGATGAAAATCTCAAATGATGATGCAAATTTTTTTCTTGCATGCATTTAATGACTAGAGGTTAGCCAATATAGCGACATGTCAGCTAGTGGCCATTCAGCAGAATGGTGTCCCACCAAAGAAAACACCTGTGTGCAACAGTAGCTTGAACATGTTTGAATAATATAAAATAGTTTTTACACAGTTTTTGTACCTATTTAACAAACAAGATACAATGTGTGAATTTGTAAGATTTAGAGGTGCCGGTAGGCTGATTTTGGACAGAGCCAGGCTAGCTGTTTCCCCCTTTTTCCAGTCTTTGTGCAAAGCTAAGCTAACAGCCTGATGGACGTAGCTGTATAGCAAATTTCCCTAAATGGTAAAATACTCACTTAAACATCGCTGAGAGTAACACATGGACAGGGTTTTAATCCCAGCTCTCACTCTCCAGTTTCATGTCTCTCTGCTTTCAGGAAGCAAATCAAGCGACTAAGCACACATGCAATCTTGAAAAAGTATAAAGAAGAGCGACACAAAAAGCAAATATAGAAGTAAATAGAAAAAAATCAAGCAAAGACAAACGGAGAGAACCGCCTCACTGATCAGCTCGCTCTCATTGCTCAGTTCTACGGATCTCCACTTCAGGAAAAGGGTTTTATCAACCGATTATCTGATTCATGTTCATAGGCTGAAAAGAAGATAAAAGTCGGCTTAAGTTTTGACAGTGTGATCCACAGAGCAGAGGGAGAGGGGTGTGGGGCTTATGGACCGATATGAAGATGCAAAGAGGCATGAATATTTAATCTTCATTTATACAGATGGCTCGCTGGGATATTTAAAATAAGTTAACTAGGATCAAAGACCAATTTCTTTATGAGGATGAGTGGAGGAAGTGGGAGGGAAGCAGACAATACTTGAGAGAGCTCCATAAACAAAAACACAGACGTAGATCTCGCGTGTAGGAGTAATTATTTTTGCGCAACTAATCACATTAAACTTGATCTAAATGCAGCATCATCACCCCACAAACATCCGCCTGAATGCTTCAAAGCTCAGCTGAGTCGAACACACAGTTAACTGTTGTTGACGACAGGGCCCATTTGAAGAATGATTAATTAATCCAGCGCTTAATACCCTTTCGCATCTGACCACAACCACACAAAAAGTTCTCATTAGAGTCAGAGTCATTAGTAGGTTCAGGACTGAGGGGAAGTTACAACAAAAAGATGCTACTTTTGATCGCTTACTAATCAATTAGGAGGGGCTGTTTAAGTGATGAGTGTGTGTGTGTGTGTGCATGGAGGTGCAGCCACAGACGTCTTCATTTAATTAGGTATTTTAATCTAATCATAGGATGTTTCTAAATGCAACAAAGGCGTGTGACGTTTGAGGGTTGAGGAAACGGAAAATGGTGAATGGTGAATGTGTGTGTGTGTGTTGCAGCTCAGACCTTGGAATCGGTCTTACAGCAGAAACACACTCCACGTCATGTGTTAATCTAATCTTTGTCTTAATTACATAATTGAAGAGAGCTGATTAAAAAGCTATCTCATGTGCAGGGCCCATGGAGAAATGAAAGATGTGCGTAACTTGAGTCAACCCATAGGACACAGCTGGTTCTCCACAGTGGTTCAAAATACAGTAAGCGGTGTCTGCCTGGCTCAGCTGCTACAAATGTGATTGATTACAGAGCTGGAAGAACTGATACGCTTAAGCATTAAGTAATAATATATCTGGAATCTATCAGGTATACTAGGTAGAACAAGTATTTAAATTTACACTTTTATCCAGAGGTGATATTCTATCGGAGAATTTAGAGAAACACAATTTTTTTTTTTTGGGACAAAATGTAAATACAGTCAATGGTGAGAGAGTTGAAATGGGTAAAGGAGAGGGCAAACTGTGTTCTTGACATCTTAACAGCTCAGCATCTCTCACAACCATTTCACAAAACAGTCTGCAGAAGTAGACAGCTCTCAAACAACCAGGTGCCTTTCAGTGCTCAGTGTTCATGTGATTGATGTAAGGTTACATCTAATTGAATCGTATTATATGGTTTTGCTGATGCAGCTGCGATGCTTTGACTTACGGACAATGTTTGTTAGGGATCAGGTGTTGTTGTGGTATAGGTTTATGTGGTGCGTTAGTGAAGATAATGGAGGATGCTGCAGGGATCACCTAAGCTGATATGACAGATTCTGCAGTACAAATGCCCTTTACTCTGGTTATCTGCCTCCTCTGGCTTGCAGTTAATCAGATGATCACTGCTAGTGATGCCATTGTTAGAATCTTGAAAAGGACAATTAAGGACACAGCAGGGACATGGCAGGAGCTTTCCCTGCAGGTTCACTGAGTCATGGACACAGCTTTTTAGAATACAGTATTTTAGTCTTTCTTGAGGACTGTGGTGGCATTAGAGAAGGCATGTGTTTTAACATCAGGCTGACATTGATAATTAGCAGTATCAATTATTCTTTTTATTAATCCAACATCTGCTTCAGTCTGTTTAACAGTCAAAACAAACACCAAGTATTCATTTTATTAAATGTATATGAAGAGCAGAAAGCAAATAGAAAGCAGTATTTTCTGTAACTCTTACTGTAACCTATAACTATAAATATTACATCTGTGGTTTAGATTACCTTGTCCATTTATATTGTATGATTGAGATGTATTATATACTGTTATGTACAATTATCATATATTTTATTATTATTTCTTCATTGGTTATTATTTCATGAGCACTTGTGTAACATTTAAGTTACTTATTCATGTCCCCTTTGTCTACAAGTCACTTTAGTCCCTACCTTCCATGTTCTACAGGGGACAGAGTGTAACAATAACCGAGTAACATGTGCAACAGTAGAGTCGTGTGTCTGATGTTACAGAGCCCTTACTGCTGTGCCGTGTTGGTGTTGAATGAAGGAGAATATTCATGAGAAACAACCAAAATCAGCCAGGCAACTATTGTGTCCGCACTAACACTGCTCTGCAGTGACTCCTGTTTAAATCATGTCTTATACTGGTAAGGATGATACGTTCCTGATGAGAGCACAGGCAGGAGCACTGAACTCCATTTTCTCAGTCATGATGGTCGATCCATACTGGAAAATATTGTTTTATGGCTGGCTAGTTACAGTGCTTCAAGCTGCCAGCAGCAATAGAAATACATAAAATGAGCCGGAGAGAGCGACAAGTATATAAACCCCTCAAATACCCAGCACTTCATCCCATAAGACAACTCTCTTACACTCAAAGACACCTGACTTCAAATATCAGCTCCCTCACGCCAGAAGTTTTAACTTAAATGAACATAAGCAGGCCTGTCTCTGTTGCTTTACGCTGTTAAAATTCACTATCTCGTGAGGAGCACTGGACAAACAGATGAAGTGTGGTCTCTGAACTCCTCTTATGTGTGCAAGTGCTGCCTTCCTACACTCATGAGACTCATTGGCTTCCCGTTTTAGTGCTTATGTAATGCTACTGCCATCTCATCACACATTCTTACATTCAGAGACCTCAGAAAACATAAAATATGCAGCTTACAAAGAGCAAAAACTATTTTTCTCACCTGTCCTCTTCCTCTCTTTATCTCATCTGTGCCGTGGCGCCAGCCATCCTGAGCCAAACCAGTAAAGTCACACAGGCCCTATCATCTGCTTAACTGAGCCAATTTTGTTTAGAGATGACTTCTACGAAACACTGAGAAAGCGTGAACTGGGGGAAAGCGTTAGAAAGGTGTAACACAGTCAAGTGCTTGTGCTGGATGATAACATAGCACTGTGGCAGTGTGTGTACTCTGCCATAAAGAGGTCCTGCAACTAGAAATGCATGTCAGCGAAATGTAGTTTAAAATTATAGACAAATATATTTTCTGGGCTTGTATCATCATCAAAACAAAAACACATTCAGTGAAGATGAATTGAATCCTCAACATCAGAGGACTTTTATTACTCTATGGTACAGAGTTGACACATTGCTTTGACTTTGAGCCTGTTGGTCTCAAAAAGCATAACAAAAGCTCTGTAGTTACTAGTGGTTCCATTAGAATCATCTAAATAATTAAAAGCACTATGATGGCAAACTGCAGTATGCAGAGCTTCACAACTGCCTTAGTAATTTGTCTAGCACCTCAGCCTATTTTCCACAGGTCAACGGCGTCATTTTGAATACAAACTCTTATATTTAGCCCTGCTTAAGCCCTGGAAAAACATACTTGAGACTAATTTCACTAAGTAATACTAAACACCTTTTACAACTTGAAGCCTATTTTCATGTCATGTTGATCGTTCTCTAAGGCTCATCACAAAATGAGGGATACTTGTATTGCAGGGTCTACTGCTACAGTTGCTAGGTGGTGAGATTGTGGAGTAGCTCAAAGAAATTATGATGAGATGAAAGCATATATATCCACATTTAGAGTCCGCTATGGCACCTGAACACCATATTTTGCGATTCAGAGTACGTTAAAACTAGTTAGCAAGCGAGCAGAGAAACAATTTGCTAAAAGTAAGTGGTTAGCCAAAAATAATGGATAGAAGTGGTATTATTACAAAATAACAAATGCAAACTTAAACCAACCTATTGAATAAAATCCACTTTAAAATCCATTCAAATTGACACATTTCATGACAATACAGGGACTGGGGTCGATCAAGAATTCATCTGACAGGTCTGTGTCACTTCCTCTGACGAAAAAGGCTGAAAACCAAGGCTCTAAAGGCAATGAGGTCACCCAGACTCAATCGTCAAATGTCGAATGAAGCAATCATGTTTGAAAAATAAAAGACTTGTAAGGCCCAGATGCTCTCTAAGCTCTGCATTAAGGTTACAGCCCCATCTGAATGTCTATAATGGCATTACAGCAGTCAGCGAGTGGGAGGACGGCCAGCACGCACAGGTCCATGATCGTTCCAGCTGGACATCTTAACCGAGACAGCTGACATGCCAGCGTGCCTGCAGGTATCTGACAGCCACTCACAGGGGCACACTCTCCTTTTCCTCCGTCACTCTTCGCCCTCTCCATAAGAGCAGCAATGCCCTCATCTTGCTGACAACAGATGCATCTTTGTTTTACTGCCCTCATAAATACTCCAGAGTTGAAAACAATGAGGCTGGGCATTGGCAGTGTTAAGTCGAGGTAATGTCACTATTGAATACGGCTGACAGCTTTATTACAACAGAAAGGATCAAAATGAGAAGGTAAGTGTAGGCGTAGTAATGGACAAGACTAACAGGCCTGATTCAACAATGCACTCTGAGGGCCACATAGACCTGTCAGCAGACATTTCATTACTGACACATAAATCTGTCAGATAGGGAAGCTAAGTGGCACCTTGGGTACTATTAAGAGCTGTTGTATAATTGTATTCACTTTGCATTCTATTCTGGTTTCTTCTTTTGATTTTTAGACAGTAACGGCTACTGAGGCTCTCCAAAAGCAGGCAGGGATCCACGAGACCACAGTGACACGTGATGTAAAATAAAAAACATTCAACTTCACGCTTAATATAAATCTGATGAGAAAATCTTTTTAAATAGTTAATTACTTTCTTTTGATTGCGGTTTTCTACCTCATTGGACAAAGCACTTAAGCTTTTTTTTTGCCCAAATCAAAGAAATTGGGATTCAGTTGCTCACGAACATTTTAACAGGACAAAAAGAGCCCGAAATCAAACAACCAACATCACAATCATTGGATGACCCCAATCCACCTCCTGACCAACATCTGCCCAAAAACTAGATCTCGATCCAGTTCCCATGAGGTACACCTACCACCTTTTTTACATGTGAACTTTGAATAGTTATAGACCCTTTTCACAGCAGTCATTTTGACTTGTCAAAGTAGGAAATGCACAGGTGGAATTAATAACATTAATGATCCATTTAGGAGAGCCAGTCCCAGGTCTCTGGTATTGTGTATGCTCAATCATTGCTTACTGGGATGCTGAGCCACCGTTAATGTTATTACATACGCTTGTGCTTTTCCAGCTTTGATAAGTCAAAATGTCTGCTGTGAAAAGGGTCTATTCTACCTCGCTGACTACCCTTTTCCCAAGATAGAAGTCTGAGATGTTTAATTTGATGATCAACAAAATTGCTAACACTGCACACAAGAAGCGGGCAACACAGTGACGATAGTGAAATGTTGGGGTTTAATTACATAAATGTACCGTCCAAGAAAAATGAAAAGAAATTAGCACTAATGTACTACCATTAATAATTCGTCAAAAAAGGCACCCAAAAATACTTAAAAGAAAAACCCATTATGATTGTGGCCATAGTCCAAGTGTATTTAAAAATGGTTATTGTTTTAGAAAAAGAAAGAAAGATGTGCAATCTCAGTTCAAATTTGCAATTAGTGTTTTTATAATGTATACAAGAATGTATTTAATGAGTACAAGAATTGCCCGGGCAGTGGAAGACCACAGTACTTGACAGACAAGGAGCGAGATGAAAGCAAAACTGTATTCAGTCCATAAAAGCAGCTTATTTCTGGAACTGCACTGAGAACTGAACAGATCCACAATAAAGGCAGGAAGGGAGCTGGGAGAGGGCTGAGCAAACCCAGGCAGAGGCTTAGATGTGTCACACCGACGACAGGCACAGAGCCTCTCACATTGAGATGACTGCAGGGATCGATCAAAGGCTGCCTTCACCTTTCTACCCCGCGTTCACATCATTAAAACCTAATTGAGAACTGGTAACCAAAGACACACACGCATGCACGCACGCGCGTGGCTGTGCCTGCATGGATTCTCGAGGAAACCATCTCAAGGATGACAATAGCACAGCCGTAGTGAAAGAATGAGACCCGATGCCCATCTGAGATAGGGATCAAATCGATCAGCCGGGACTGCACCAGAAAAGTGCCAAACGAGGCTGAGGGGCTGAACAAGTGGCACGTGAATCTCGGTTTCATCGGGTCATCTGTTCAGGTGAACCTTTACGCAAACTGGATGAAAGGCACACAAAAAGAGAAACTGCTATGTGCATGATCTCTAACTCAAACGAGGTGTGTAAAGTCATACAGCGGATCTAATGGACCACCAGATGTGTGTGTGTGTGTGTGTGTGTGTGTGTGTGTGTGTGTGTGTGTGCTGGGAAAAACGGGAAGTTGGCTCACCCAGGACTAGAACTTGCACAGCGCTCCTTCCACCACATCCACCAGCCTGGAGGTGCTCTGATCACTGCTGGCCGCCTGCTCCTGCTGGGTCTGTGCAGGGTAGTGTTGCTCCTCCAGCCTCTCCTGGCACTGAGCTTCCTCCTCTTCCTCCTCCAGCAGCAGCAGCAGCAGCAGCGGCGGCAGTAACAGCAGCCGGACTGCACTGCACTCACTCACCTACTTCCCTCCTATCTGTCTCTCCTCATCCCAGATCTGCTGCTGAATAATCTACCGCCTCCTAAATGAAGTCCCTGGCTCTCCTCTTTTCTTTGTGCTATCAAGGCGGCAGGAGCTCCTCTCCCAGCGGGCTCCCAGCTTTGTGTCTCGGAGAAGCGGTGAGGGCTGCCACCGGCGGCGGCAGGCGGCTCGGACTGATGGTGCTCTCGTTATTGGGTTGCATGTGTATGAGTGCCCTGGCATTTGTGTGTGTGGGATTCAGAGCGTAGTGTTTGTGTGTGTGAGTTTGAAAGAGGACCCGGCTGCTGTTCATTGGGGCTCATCTGCGCTGTTGCAGCTGTCTCTCTCTCTCTCTCTCAGGCTACTCGGGCTGGTTTGTGTTGCATTCACGTCCTGTGTGGGAAAACGGAAGATGAGTTCTCTACTTAAAAATTCAGTTCACTTTAGCTTTCAGGTGGTGGGTAAACTCACTGCAGAGCAGTACTCTCCAGGGACAGACTGTATGGAAATCCATGTGGTACAAAATGTATTAAAGAATTATTTCACCATTTATTATTGTCAGTTTCTCTCTATATTGTTTTTGTATTTCTTAATAGCAAGTTTAATCTGAAAATGTGCTTTGTCTATTTAAACATTTTGATTTCATAGTCTCACTTTTCAGTTATTTAATGTAATCCCCGCCCCCTGGCTCTTCAGCCAATCAGATGCTAACATGGTCTGCTAATTCTTGTTTAATCATTTATGAAATGACTTCACATTTTATTGGTTTATTTAAACCTGCAATTGATTTTAGTGCCCTGTGGGCATTGGAACAAGTTATTACCACACAACACCGACATGTTGATGTTGGTGGAGCAACATTAGCATTCATGTCAAGTCGTTTCAAGTTAAATATTCACTCATTTTAGCTCTGTTCTAGTTTCTACAAAGTGCTGAGGGAATTCTTCAGGCTTTTTAGTGGCTAAAGGCCTCATTTTTTTCACCAGATAGTCGCCAACATTGTCTGTCTGCTGTTTGGTGATAGGCAGGTACAGAACAGGTTGTTAGACCTTTATTCACTGAAGTGAAGTGTCAGTTGCCTGCTGTGCTGAGAGTAAACCAAAATAGTAATGTTTTGGGCCATAAAACCAAAACAAATGGGCTAAAAGATGCTAAACGCTCCATATAGCTGAAGGGAACTGAAGACGTAAGCGAGAATTCTCTGAGGGTTTGTGATTACAAGCAACACCTTTCATGTTAGTTCATTTATTTAATATAATTTTACTGTATTTATTAGCAAAGTTATTTATTTTATGATATCTTTCTTTATTTCATTTTGGCCCACATTGAACTGCACAGATCAAATGATTCATTCTGCATACTTTTGATACCCACACTTGGGGCGTAATTTGGGGTTAAAGAGGTAAAGAGTTTTATTCTGGATTGTATCTTTGTATTGCCACCACAGGATGCAACTTTGATGTTTAGCTGAACACTTCCAAGAAGTTGTTTATAAGCAGTCATTTGGGTTTTTTCCCCCCCAAGAATATTTTGTGTTGGAACCAGTACAACCTTAATGCAGAATTATTTTTCACAAAACAACGTCAGCAAACACATGCAAAGAAAACAGAAAACATACAGTATATTGATGTTATTATCGAATACACATCACAACTGCATACAAGAGCAGTCAACATTACTATACTAAGAAGGTCTGAACTAAAAAGATGTAAAGATATGTTTACAGTTTTTGGCAGACTGGGCACTTTCCCCACTCCATTTATTCTTCACTAAAGTGCGAGGAGTAACCGTTTACTCTTTAATGGGCTTAGATGCCGACAAGGAGGCGAAGACTTGCATTCTTCCTTCAGGCGTCCTCACACATCTTTTACAATTCACTGCCGCTGTTTAACAAAACATCAAATGGAGCCTGAGGCAGTGCAGGAGTGTCATATTCAGGTGAAAATGGAGGCTGTGCCACATTTCATCCTATCTGCAGTCTGTGTTGCTGTCCTCAAAAGCCACAATGGAGCTTCCCAGTGCTGGTGTTATCTGTGCTGCGGTCCCTCTGCGAGCGTGGTCTTCAAATGCTACAGTGTCACTCTCCACACTGTAGAGTGAAAGATTACAATGGAGAAAATGCACGGGTGAATTGTTACACAATCTGAACATTGCCACTGGTTACTGTATGTTTAAGCCCAAACTGCTGTACTGTAACAGCTTGTAGTACAGTGACCTTCATCAATGTCATTTTCTCCTCAACCATTTCCTTGGTTGGCTTAAGGTAAAAGCTCTGTAGCAGCTTTACACTAATACCACAGCACAGTAATAATCATCCCTCCATGCTTCATACCTGTGGGCAGCAGTGAAATCAAGTCCGCTCTGGGTTCAAGGAGTTTTTCTGGCTGAATATTTTTAAGGGTTTCTGCAGAAGTATTGAGGTGGGTGGGTGCTGATAAACACGTTATACATAAAACATGAGGGTAATGTACCTGCCTACTGTGCAGGTTGAAAAGGCTGTACATCAACTCTAGGACTCATTTGTCAAATTGAAAGTATGCTTACCCTCGCTTTCTCTGTGTGGGTGTGAGTGGCTGAGTTAGAAAAAAAAAGCAACCCAGCAGTCACGGCCCTTGGATACAAATGCTGTGGCATGTAAATACAGTCTTTAACTACAGTTCTGAAGTAATGTGACTTACTTTAAGAGGTTTACTAATATTAATCAGTGTTACAGAGGAAAATATTGGGAAGAAACCAAAAAATCCTGCACACTTTGTTCCTTTGTTCTAATTTTATTATGTTTCAGTCGCCATGCCTGTCAAGAAGTGTCAAGAAGCAGCATTTACAGCATTATGCTCCTTGACATTATGAATTCTACTTAATAAAGGCCACTTTATTCACTTAAATGTAATTACTAATTGGCTCCTGGAGGGAAAAACCTATATTTTCTTTGAAAGCTTGTGTGACGCCTGTAGGAAAGTAAAAACATTTCTAATATGCACACAAACTTTCTGCTGCTTTAACAGGACTTTCCAATAACTGATCAAAAACACAACTGACAAGAGAGGAGCTCCAATTTCTATTATGTGTGCATGTTATTTCTGATCTCCTGATTAGGGTTTGATGGCTGCTGTGTATACAGACAGACAAGATATATTAATGGAAGGTGAAATGAACTGTGTCCGGTATGTAGTGTTGGTAAAATATTTCCCTTTACAGCATTAATCTTGCAATGTTTTCAACTGGGGCAACAACCCTTTAAGCTGCAACAACAGTATCTCACATTTACAAAAGCAGCTACAAAAGTGAGTCATATTCAGTTGAATACCAATCAGCTGTGCAGTATGCGTCAGCTTTAATAAACAACTGTCATTGGCCTTTAAAAGTGGGTCTCAAAAGAAAAAAAGCTGCACTAGCAGGAAGAAACAGTTGTCACAAGTAGACCCATATCAACACTGTTACAGACATTTAACAGGACATTTGCTTAAGCCTCAAAAAACTACTATCAAGCTCTGTCAACACTTTATCTAGAGACTATCAACAGAAAAACAAGCATTATGAACTCCACAAAACAGTTATTTACTATAGCATTTAAACACCTCCAACCACAGCTCACCTTGACTGAAGGCCATTAGCAAAGACTCACCAAACCCATCTGCCATTTGTATGACTCTAAGACTCACCCACTTATACAGATAAACAACAAACTAATGGCCTCGGGCAATTTAAAGCAATTTTGCCCATTAATGCACACCCACTTACTCAAACAAACATAACAAAGAGGAAGGGTGCAGATTCAGTGAATGGAGGACAAAGAAACACAGTAGTGGGATGTGGCACACGCCTACTTAAATTTCCTGTTGCAGAGTAATTGTGATGCTAGGGATTTTTTGGCCAATGAATAGACCACTTTTTTCATAAATTGTAGAAAACATCAAGATATGTGAGTGTTTAGTGCAGTGGCTCCCCACGTTTTCGGCTTGTGACATAATTATTTGAATCCCTCTTCATGTCTGAGTCGCATGCAGTTCAAGTAAAGAGTGATGTTCCCTTCCTAAATTGATATTTGAGCAGTTTTTATTTATTTATTTTACAATAAGCGAAACTAAGAGTCTACAGCCATGCTAGTGGCTCTGTGAGGCTGTACTTGAGGACAGCAGTTCGTTAAGTTATATGCTAACATCACCATGCTAACATGCAAATGTTTAGCAGGTATAATGGTTACAACCATCTTGTGTTTAGTGTGTTAGCATGCCAACATTTGCTTATCAGAACTAAACACAAAATACAGCTAAGGCTGATGGGAATGTTTTGCAGGTATTTGGTCATAAACCAACGTATGGGACAGCATGACAATGTGACCTGATGGCACTAGAGAAAAGGCCAGAGGATCACCAAAATTATTACAATTCATACCGAGGGGAGCATGAACGTGTGCACCAAATATCATGGCAAGTCTATCCAACAGTGTTTTACTCAGAACCACAAATGTCAACCTGCTAGTGGAGCAAAAGGCAAAATCAGAGGATAATCAGTCATTACATTCCAATAATAGATTTTTCTATCCGAAAAAGAATTGTATTATATTATATTATAGTACATAAGCCAGTAAATGGGTGTGCATGGGGCATCACATTTTTGTTCATCCATGTGTTTCATACCTGCTTTGCATGCACACCGGTGTGTGTTCAGGAGTGTGTCCTGCAGCCTTACAGTGAGTGCCGTGCTGAGCCCATCTGGCCTTTGGCTGCTGTTGCACCGGCCAGACAGGCAGCTGAGCATGTGTGCGGTGTGTGTGTGTGTGTGAGTGAGTGAGTGAGTGAGTGAGTGAGTGAGTGAGTGAGTGAGTGAGTGAGTGAGTGAGTGAGTGAGTGAGTGAGTGAGTGAGAGAGAGAGAAATACCTGGAGGTCAGGGCAAGCCCACTGCAGGTCCTGGATCTTGCCTTGGATTTCAATAAGCCTCTGGCGCTCTTCATGGAGCTGCTTCAGCTCCTGCTTCTGCTGACGCAGCTTCTCCTCATACAGCTTCTCCCTGTGTACAGAGTAGTTTTGATGCAATACATAATAATCCAGATCAAACCACACAGACAAGGAGTAAACAAAACGTTTTAGGACAAGTGGACAGTCAGTCTGTTCAGACCTTTTATATACAGTACCTGGCCTTGCTGGAGAGAGTGAGTTCTCTGGGATTCTGTTTAGATACGGCCCCCAACGACCCAGCCACAGCAGCTCTGGTATTATTTGGCTGTTGGTGCAAAGCTTCATCCTCATTAGCTGTTGTGCCATCTGTGTCATCACTCTGGATACAGACAGACACATCTTTTACACAGTGTACACAGTACTCAGCTCTTTCTTTCTTATTCTTATAAATAAGAGGCAAACCAAGATGCAACATGTCAGGTTCAATGAGAAAACCTTTAACTCCAAATCTAAGATGACATGGTCAGAAATGTTCAAATTCTACACATGGGAGCCATAACAACCTTTTTTTCCATCATTCTATCAAAAAGCTACATCCCCACTTTAGAACCTTAATTATTATTCTTTCATCTGTCCAACCTGAACCATGGCCACCAGCTCCTGCAGCTGCCGGAGTTTCTGCTTCGCTGTCTGCCGATGAACCTTCTGGGAAAAACCTCCATCGTTCCCCAGACTGCTTCTTCGACTAGACCCAGATGCCTCACTGTCTGGAGCCACAGCCTGCGGCCCTTCATCATTATCGAGACAGTCTTCATCCTCATTGTCATCCTTCACCCGATTATAGGGAGTGTCCCTATTGTACTGGCACTCTAAGTGAGTGCAAAGTTGTAGAAACTTCATTTAGATTCAGTTAACCAGAGTTACTCTGTAAAATTATGTAAATCATGCATGTATACCTATGGCTGAGGGGATATTGAGGCTGCGGAGGTTGGCCGCTGAGCGGTTGTTGATCTCACACTCAGTGTTGAGTCTGACGTCGCGGTTGTTAGTGGCACCACTCCTGACACTGCGCCCGTTGGTCAGGCTGTTCAAGTCTGTCCAGTTCCCACTGCGCTGTGGATTTCTGAAGAGATACAGTGCAGCGACCGTTATGGATACATCACAATGCCAGTAGTGCAATTACACACACCGTGCATGCTGGACACTATCATACTGGAACTTGAGTCCTACAACAACATCAAAACTTCCCTTCCTATTGGCAGTGTTCCAGTATAATTTAGCAATTTTAACAAAACCGAATCTTAGCTTGAAAATGTTCTAAATCGATTCTCAAATGTTTTGATTGACTTATTGACTAAACGTTGCAGCTCTATCATAATGATTAATCTTTTTCGAAAAAAAAGTCCAACAATCTTTCATTTGTTCAGGGGGAAAAAAATGTAATTTTATTAATATAACTATCTATTGCTTTAAACAAACACACCTGATGTTAGTTACAGGCTGGCGATTCTCCTGTTCCGAGTCAAACATGGCCTCAAACATAGAACCGTCCTCGGTCTCATCTTCCTCCTCCTGCTCCTCCTCATCATCATCCTCTTTCACATTCTCGTTGACTGCATCCACCATCATATCAGAAGTCTGCTCGTAGTACTGAACCAATTCCCGCAGCTCATTCAAACGCTTGTGGACCTCCTTTAGCTTTCTGTACAGGAGTAGAAAAGAACAACAAATATGTGAATGAGATGCAAATGTATACTACATTTAATAATTTAAAAGGTCATATGACACGCCAGGACAATGTCTTCACAATACCAACCTTTATACCACCAACCCCACTGCGCTGCTGATATCTGACCTGTCTATTCAACTGTGTGGTTTTTGTTTGTACCTGAGCTTGTCTGTGGAATTGGAGCTGTCCTGGTGTTGCGTGAGTGGAGGATGAAAGGACGTGGAAGCTGAGGCCCCATTAGAGCAGACAGCAGATGGACAATCTGAAGATCCTCCCATGCTCAGACTGCACTGTGTTGACAAGACACGACCTAAAGGGAACCACACGCAGTTTAGCTACACTTTATAGGGAGAAACGCCACATGAGGGAGAAAACTTTATAGGGAGAAAACTTTTACATGAGTAAACCTCTTACATGAGTTATTATTGAGTGTCTGGTCTCTGAGTGAATGCAGCTCCTGCAGGATCTTGTCCATGGTTTGCTTTTTGTCTTGGAGTTCTTTGAGTTTAGTGAGTTTGGCAGTGGTAGCTGTTGTCCCTGTGTCTAGGCCGGTGTGGGGACCAGAGGCAGAGTGGAGGAGAGGCCTGTGTTGAGGTGGACCTACAGCCTGGGGAGCCCTAGACCAGCACACCTCTCTAAAGAGGGAAAGGCTTTCTGCCTGACGACGGTTGTCTGGCACTGCTTTAGTCTGAAAGGCATAAATAATGGAAACTTGAACTATACATTTGTTATTAAAACAGATAAAAAGCATTTCTTGATAAAATACAGATTTGTATAAAAGTTGACATGGCATGTCAAATGAGAGGTAGACTAGAGAATACGCCAAACTTACAGATTCAAGTCTCTTTGTCAGTTTGTACAATATAAATATCTTGACATACTGACATAGACATAATGTCTGAATACTGTGATAATTATTAATAATTACAAAACTGCAGTACATTAGTCTGACGACATTCAAATGCAAGAAATATTTCTAGACATAATGCTATTATTTAAGGAGATTATGCAGCCCAGAGAAAGTGTCTACTGTACCTGAGAGTCGTGTAGCTGGTTGTGGAACCGCTGGATCAAATCATTCAACTCATCATTCAGTTCTGATGTGATGCTCAGGCCTGAAACACTGCCTGTGGTTTCCGTGACAACTAATGCCAACAAATGTTAAAGGAATTAAATATAGGATGTTAATCTTGAAATATGAGTGGGAGAAGCTGTTCACATATTTACCAGAAAATATTGATACATAAATATGCCTTCCATATAATCAGTTCTCACAATAACAGTTTGATTTAAAGGATTGGTGCATCTTTGTCAACAAAAAAAAAAGTAATGTTTACTACTTTTTCTTTTGGAAAAAACAACTACTGGTCTGCAATTGATTGCGAGTGGGCAGCTGACTGTGACAGTCTGCATCTCACCTGTGTCTTCAATCACAGCCAGTGCCTGTTCTGCACTGTTCTGCATAGCCATTAGTGCTTCCTGTCGGCCCTGCAGGGCCCGCAGCTGCTCCTGCTGCTCCAGCATCTTCTTCAGCAGCTCGTGCTGCTTACGCAGATTCTCCAGCTCTTCCTTCTGGTCAACTCGCACCGTTTCTGGCCTACCACCCTACAAAATTAACACCGACAAAGCATTACAAGCACTGAATCAAAACACAGCAAGGGAACTGCGGTGCTAATCAGCAGAAAAGTAAAAGAGGCTTGTTAGGTAATGACACAGCAAACGAGGCTAACTTATAATGATAAAAGCAAAGGAAGGACAAATTGCTTGGTTTATATTTCTCTGTGACTGAATTTAAATACAAAAAAATACAATTGCGTTATACTAATAATAATGGCTAGGTGTAATGCAACAAATAGCCATGACAAGGGAACAAAGTGGCAGATGTTTGTACACACCGTTGCATTTGAGGCATCTGAAGAGCGAACCTCGATGTTAAGAGAAGTGCTCTCTGCCAGTGAACCCGAGCCCACTGCAGAGTCCAGGGTCCCCACATCATCATCCTCATTTTCCCGGGTCTATAGAGATAGTGCAAAGAACAGCCAATGACTCACTGATAGCTGAAAATTATGCCAACGCAATTTGTCCAACAATTGTTTGCCGTTGTTAAAGTAACAACTTAGTTACTGAAATGAGTCATGCAATATGTTTCCCCAAATGCTCCACATATGGGAATGCCTGCATGTAGATGTTGATATCTATGGGGATAAAGGCAGCAGTGAATTTAACATCTGCATAATTAAAAAAAAGTAATACTACTATAATACAAATACTGCTATATATATATTTCACACAAATGCTCCAGTCAAGGCAAAATAATAACAAGCACAAAACAAAGCCACCCCACAGCAAGGGAAGGTATGATGCTACTGAATATCCTCATTTTATCATCACATAAAACACGATGACTGTTGAAGAGTTTCAGGTTACCGAAAGACAGAAAGACAGCCATTAAAAATATATGCATGGCAAGGTGCCAAGATAAAAACACAAACAGATCCCAATTTAGCAATGAATTAGATAAGAAACAAGCTTTACACCTAAAAGACTAACTTTTACTGAAATTGTATAATTTTTTCTGACAGCAAAAAAAAAAAAAAGATCTCGATACATTCTGAAAAAGATGAAGAAACAAAAGTAGACTAACCAGCATTTTCTGCAGGAACCGTAAATAGGACTTCTCCTGCTCCTTGAGGTGGTCGATGAGGTGAGAGAGTCGCTCCACGTTGGCCGGCACATCGTTCTTCTCCACCAGGTCATCCCGCATGGAGCTGGCCTTACTGATGTACTCCCGGATCTGGACCAGTTTGCTCACCACCTGAGACCACACAAAGAGAGGAGGGCGGTGTACAGGTGTGGGTTTCAGAAGAGTAAATGAAAAGAAGAGAAAGACGTATGGAAAGGTGAGCGAGCATCTGCAGCGACGGCTCAGACTGGGCGAAATAAGGGCAGAAGGGGGTTGGGCACAAAACTCACTGGGCACCAGGGGTGGCATATTTTTAAATTGCCCTAAATACAGCCTTGTTTCAGCTGCACTAGCGCTCCCTCACTTTCAGCCTAGTTCTAGTTTCACAGAGTAGTCTGGAGACATACATAGAAAATGCTGTGTGTACATATGAAAAGGGACTCATTTAAATCAAATGAGAAATGTATGTCTTTCTAAGCAGGATTAGTATACTTAAACCTGCAATAACTAACTTTTTTGTAGAAACAAGTTGTAAACACAACACTGAGATGTCATCACCTATTAAATTGATATGGTGAACTTAACAAACAGCTGCTTATTTACGCTACACATCTGGTAGTTATGGAGCAACATTAGCATGTGTTCATTTGGAGATGTTTTCATATTGTCATTTGTCAAATTGTTATAGTAAAAATATTATATAGGCTAGATTATAGCCGATAAAATCCCAACCATCGTTTTACTCTGCACTTGGTTTAGTTTCTCAGACACTGACCAATGTTGTTCTGTCTGTCAGTCAATCACTTTGGTCCAAACTGATACGATCTTTGTGGTTCAGGGGTTCTTGACAATTTTTTTTTGATTAAATTAATTGCTAAGAAATTTGATACAGATCTTCAAGTTCCCTTGAGGATCAATACTAATTACTTTGGCGATCCTCTGACTTTACCTCTAGCACCATCAGCAGGTCACATTTTTCACTTATTCAGTAAAATATGTACATGAGAAGACAGATTTCTGTGTTTTTGAGACAAACCCCTCATTGTTCCACACAATCCTCAGACTACAAAGGCATCAAGTGGAAGTTAAACATGAGTAAGAGTGAATGAAAACCTTAGTAACAACAGAACAAAATATTACCTGGCTGCTGTCTATTCTCGGCTCTCCTCTCCCATATTCTCTGTGCACTAAGGGCCCTTTCTCTGAGCCACCACGGCTGAGCCTTGGAGTATCCTTGGTAGGAACCAAAGGGGTAAAAGTATCCCTGAGTCCTGGGCTCTGTTTCTTAGTTTCCTTGGTGATGGCTGGTGTAGCTGGGGCAGAGGAGGAGGGAGGGAGCAGCTCCCTGCTTTTGTTAGTGTTTACGTGCAGAGGTAGGAAGTTGTAGGGCTTCTTGTTCTCTCCAGCTAACTGCCGCTGGTTGTTGGCAGCTGTGACACGCCCCTGGGAGTCACTGCCGACGCTCCTCTGAGTAAGAAAAGAAGATATAAGTCAGACAAAGAAAACCCTGGACATTTTCTTTTAAAAACTTTCAGATACTTACATGTTCAGGTTCTTTAAGCCAAATTGTAAAAAGGTGAACTTTTCATTGTAAAGGAACAGTTTTTAGGTAATTGTTGCCTGTCCAAAACACACTGTATACAACCAAATATGCTGTTAGGGATAACCATGCTACGAGCATATAAACATGATTTATTAGCCCTATAAAAACAATACTCCTGCTGCACTGATACAAAATCATCACTCTGATTTCACTGCTGTCCATCCTGCCTTGAAAATATTTATGTTTTCACTCTGTTTGGCCTTCCCCCTTTCTTTTTCTGTTTTTGTGTACTACTCTGCCATTCTGCCACCCTCAGCTCCACAGCAGGACAAGGTCCTCACAGCATTGCATTGGCATTTTATCACTGAACAACCGGTAACATATGAGATGTGACCGGTAAGGCCATCTGCAGTCATGTTATTTTCAATACACTGGAAATGCTAACAAATTGCATTCAGTTGGGTTCATTCCTTTTGAGTGCTGGGTTCTGTTATAAAGTGTTCTTGTTATTAGTTCGTCAAACAATCGGCACATTGCAATATCTCTGTCCACAGACTGAGCTACATACATGCCCATACATTAATATATTTGCCAGTATGTCACTCGTCAAAACAATCTATCCTTGTATTCCTAAGATGTCAATTAATAAAAAGAATTAGTGATGGAGTTTTCACCTCATCCAAGTCTGTGAAATTGATTCTCTGCCGCAGCTTGTCCAGCTCAGCCTGGTCCGGTACAGACATCTGGGTGGTGTATTTGATGTGGGGAAAGGAATGAGGAGTGCGTGCTCTCCTACGACCGGCCCCAGGGGTGGACTCTGGTGAAATATCATTAGTCAGGCGGCTCTCCACCACTGCTGCTGCTGACAGCTTCTTTTTGTTCTTCTCTGATGATCGGTTGGCTTTCTTCTGCTGTACACCCCAGTCCTGATCAACAGCAAAAACATTAGCATGGTTAATTGTTATGTCTGCATATTGTGTATAACATATATATCAGACATATCATGACACCAATAAGCCAGGACAGTGACAACACAGTAAGATACAGAGCAATGTGTAATTTACAGTTTGAATAACAAAATTATGGTAAAATTGGCTGTATAATAAAGTGTTGAGTAACCCCTCAAATGTAACATTATGTGAGAATTACACAACCAATCAAATGGATTCTTTTATAAAAGGTTCTGATCAGCACTTACCATGTTATTGAGTCTATCTTCCAGACTTCCATTGGTTACAGTCCAGTTATGCAGCTCTTCTGCACTGTCATCAAAAGGAGTGCCTCCGGTTGCCATGTCACCCACTTACAACTTGCTGGAATACACAATAAAATGCATACTGGTCACCAAACAGAAACCACAGAACAAAAAGCAAGTTATACAAGTCTACATTAAAAACTGTATAGTAAAAAGACAACAAACAAGATACTGGTCACCACAAAGGACCACAGAATAACAACAAACACGTTATACAAGCTTACAAGAAAAGAACTAACAAGAAAAAGACATTTTCCATTTAAGGAGAATGTGGAGACATTTCAAGTAAGGCTAACTAGTACACTGACATGTCAAGATAACTAAACCTAAAGTTACTGCCGAAAAACGACAGCAAAATTCACATTTCACTAATAACCTTGTGACGCTACCAGCGTTGATAGAAATGTTTTATTAACCCAATGCAACTGTTTTAGCTAACAGATTAAACCATCAATATGTGATTTCTTACCAACAGCCGTCAATTTGAGCTAACTCAAAATCACGAACAGCTTGAAAACATCAGTACGTTGAACATAAAGCTATTTTTGTGACCTGTCCGTTAACGTTAGCTGCCGTTGGGTTTGTGTGTGTGTGTGTGTGTGTGTGTGTGGTTGTGGCCCGCTCGAGTTCCCGGGGACAAAACAACGGGACATTCCCTCCTCCACGCAGCGAGTTAGCGCGAGTTTTCTGTCACTGCTCCCCGCAGGGTGACTGGTTGGTGTTAGCAGACAGAAAGTGCCAACTTAACCAGTATAGTAGTTGACGTTAGCTTAAACAAACGTTAAAAGTGTGAGTGCGCATAGCTTGTTTCGTGGTGAACTTTACTAGCTTAACATTTGCGACCTAATTCCGTTCCACAATCGCCATAGCAACACGCCATTACCCCGATCTGCACCAGTTAACCCGGTCGTTAACGTGAAGTCACTTCAATTATCGATCGATCGAACGCCATCACAACATTTAGCGTTATCTGTGTAGATCAAAAAAACACAAAGCCTTATGCTAACGAGTTATGAAAGTTGCAAAGCTTGCTGATGTAGCTCGCCAAGGCTACCTAGCTTGCTAACAGCTGCTCAACACGGAGCTAACTTTAAATGTCTCGGTAAAAGTTGAAGAAAACAAGCATCTCAGCTCGCATTAACGTTAGCAAAGCTAAACGTCAAGCAGATCATTTGTGGTTAGTTATCACACTAAGCTTGACATGTCTAAATGTCAGGACTAACCATCATTAACATTAGCTAACGACAAACGCAGTAGGTTAAAATAATGGCTTTTAGTCATTTTATTTAAAACTACGCTTGCTAAGTTAGCTTACAATTTGAGATCGGGAACGTTGATATTACCATTCAGAGTGAAATTGGAGGAAATGTCGTGGCCTAGTCCTTCATATTTCGCAGTAAATGTTTTACAGATTCTCTATGAGTCTGGTTAAGGCCATTTGATAAATAATAACGTCTTATATCCAAAAATGCAGCCACTCGTGGATGTGGTTCTGGCCTGAAATAAACACTTCCATACAGCAGGTGGCAGTATACAATACCTACTACTAATTTTCGACAACAGGAAGTGTAGTTTCGGGAAACGGTAATCGTTCGCAGTTCGTTCTTACAGTATAAAGATGTGTATCTGAACGTGGAGTATAGATGGCTAAACTGGCGTGAGGAAAACACATAGCTACGCAGGTTTTCCCACAACCTGACTCGTCGTCGATTAATATCGGATTTCAAATACAGAGTTTTCTTTTTGCCTCCACACTGAGTGAGTTGTGTCGTCGTTTAGCCAGTTAGCCTTCAAGGCTAATGTGCGTTTGCTACTTAGCCTAGCAGAATTATTTCACTAAGTATCCAACACATCGTGTAAGCAAGTCTTTTTAAATAACGGTAGCGTTTTTTGAGTTACAACTGTTTGTAGCCTGCAGCAGAAATAATGGGATCGTCGAAGAAACATAAGGAAAAGAGCCGCGACAAGGACACTGAAGAGCGCCGTCGCGAACACAAGAAACATCGCCACAAGGACCGAGAAAGAGATGCTTCAGATCGGGATGGGACCCGGGATAAAGAGAAGCGAAAACGCTCCAGGTCCAGGGACAGAAGTGGAAGGGAGAGTCGCAGCAAAGGTGAAAAGAGCAGCGGGGAGCCACGAGTGAAGAAGGAGAAAGTTGATCTTGGATATGAAGAAAGCAGTGCAGAAGTGGGGCCTCAGTCTGCAAGCGGAGACGCATCTCTCAGCATTGAGGAGACAAACAAACTCAGAGCCAAGCTGGGTCTGAAGCCTCTGGAATTAAATGAGAACAAGAAGGAGCTCGGGACCAAAGAGGAACCACTGGTGGCTGAAACCATCAACCCTGTTCGTATCGCGCAGCAGAAAGAGATGAGAGAGAAGTTTGCCGCAATGAAAGAAAAACGCATCCAGAATCGGAAACTGGAAAAAGTCAAGACCCTAGCAGAGGATGACTGGCTGGATGACACATCTGCGTGGGTTGAGAGAAGCAGAACACTGGCAAAAGAAAAAGAAATGGCAGAGAAAAGAGCCAAACTTCTAGAAGAGATGGATGAGGAGTTTGGTGTCAGCAGTCTGGTAGAGGAGGAGTTTGCGCAAAGCAAAAAGGAGGCCTACACAGCTCAAGATCTCAAAGGACTCAAAGTACAGCACAAGGTGGATTCCTTCAATGAGGGCCAGACTGTCATCCTGACCCTTCAAGACAAAGGTGTACTTGAAGAGGAGGAAGATGTTCTTGTAAATGTGGGATTGGTGGATAAGGAAAAAGCAGAAAAGAATGTGGAGTTGAAAAAGAAAAAGCCTGATTACAAGCCCTATGAAGAGGAGGAGAGTGTGGATGACATGGTTACATTAAAGAGCCACACTGTACTGTCAAAGTATGATGAGGAAATTGAGGGTGAAAAGAAGAAGAGTTTCCGCTTGAATACAGGGGGCTTTGCTGATGGGGAGCGAGAGCGGGAGCTTCAGGCCATGAGGGAGGCTCTGCGAAATCAGGCCCAGTCCTTGGAAATGCCTGCACTCGCCATCGCCTCAGAGTATTACACACCTCAAGAAATGGTGGGCTTTAAAAAGACCAAACGCCGCGTGAAGAAGATCAGGAAGAGGGAAAAGCGCACAGCTACAGATGAACTTTCCCTTGATGACACTCGCAGCACTGATTTTGGCTCCAGGACACGTGGTCGAGGCCGCCGACCGGTGGATGACAACAGCGGGGAAGTAAAGGAGGAAGAGGAGGAGGAAGAGGAGAGCACAGTGCCACACAATGTACCCCAAATGTCTGATGACATCAGGATGGCAGAGATGGACATAAGCGACGACGAGGACTTTACGCCCCCTGAGCCAGCTGCACTTGAGGAGGATGAGGCGGAGCAGGAGCTGCAGAAACAACTGGAGAAGCAGAGGAAACTGAGGCAAAAGCAGCTTCTCAAAGACTCTGGGGAGAAGGTGGCAGAGCAGATTAAAGTACTTGATAAGGGTGACAATGACAATGATCCTGAGAAGAGGAACAACATTGTGTTCAACGCCACCTCTGAGTTTTGCAGAACACTGGGCGATATTCCAACTTATGGACTGTCGGGCAACAGAGAGGACCAAGAAGACATTATGGACTTTGAACAGGAAGAAGAGAAAGATGATGCTGGAGATTCAGACTCCGAAGTGGACGAGAATATTGGATGGAGCACAGTTAACTTGGATGAAGAGCAAAAACAGCCAGATTTCTCCACAGCCTCTGCCACCATTTTGGATGAAGAGCCCATTGTCAACTCTGGCCTCGCTGCTGCCTTGCTGCTGTGCAAAAACAAAGGTCTACTGGACACCCAAATGCAGAAGATAGCCCGCGTCAGAGCACCGAAAGGTGCCTTGCCCAATGACAACTACTGCATTGAGGACAAGATGGGATTTGATGACAAGTACAGTCGTCGGGAAGAATACAGAGGCTTCACTCAAGATTTCAAGGAGAAGGACAGCTACAAGCCTGACGTCAAGATCGAGTATGTGGACGAATCTGGGCGGAAACTCACACCGAAAGAAGCTTTCAGGCAGCTTTCACATCGATTCCATGGGAAAGGGTCTGGAAAGATGAAGACGGAGAGGAGGATGAAAAAGCTGGAAGAAGAAGCCCTGCTGAAGAAGATGAGCAGCAGTGATACTCCTCTAGGGACGGTGGCTTTGCTTCAAGAGAAGCAGAAATCTCAGAAAACACCCTATATTGTGCTTAGTGGGAGTGGGAAAAGTATGAATGCAAACACCATCACCAAATAAGCTTAGGGGAAGAGTGAATTATCTTTAACACAAACACATACTGACGCATGCACACACACACACAGACAATGTATTAAGTAGAGTAACTGCTCCAATGTAATTCTAATTCATACAGGCCTCATTGTTGTAACTGTCCAATAAAATGAATACCAATGAGAGAAATGTTTTTCTGTTTTTTTTGTTTCACATGAAGAGTAACTTGGAAGGTGCCTATCTTCAGGATGAGAATGTTTTAATGAGAATCTACATTTGTCAATGTCACATGGGTAGTATAAATGCTGGTGTTTAGTTGCATGACAGCAACTACGCATTTTGTGGCGTGGGCTTAGAAACAGGTCCAGCAGTAATGAACAAAGGGAAGAAGTATTTATAAAAATAGTTTTAAATGCTTTTGGGTTCTTAAGTAGCAAAAATAGATTTCAAATGTCATTCACTTTTTATTAAGTTAAATGTGGTTTACAACAGAACAAAAATAACAGTCAATATGCATAAACTAAAACTGACTACAAATTAAAGAAAATTTAAGCTTACATTGTGAACTTGCGTTCCACAGTTCACATTAGACACTAAAAAAATAGGATGGAATTTTTGTACAGTGGATGGCAGCCTTGGAAGGGTTTGTCAAAAGGCACATGACGGGTGGGTGATCCCTCAATTTAATAAATTATTCAAATTGATGGTTATAATTTAGAATTAGAGTTTAGATTAGAGTATTTCCTTTCTTGAAAAGTCATTTATTAAGATATTGCCCAGGCCTTTAAACCGAGATGATCAAATAACCATCAAAAATAATAGTATGAGAATGATGATTGATCAATTTTCAAGTTGTGTTTTTTCAGTGTGTCGCCAGTCCTCAGCGGAACAAACGTCGACGGTTACGGGGCTCAACGACCGCTTTTATGTGTTGCACAACCTGTAGCAAAGTAGACGTTCTCCGTGATACATCCATGAAAGTTAGCAAAGCTAACACTGGCGGGCTAACATCGCGTCATCCAGCACGACATGCACAGCATTAATAGCTAAAATCTTGCAAGGTAGGGGAAAGCGTCACGAAAATATGAAAAGGTATTAATGTCACTTAAAATATCCGACAAAGAAACAGAGTTGCACAGTTATAAATGATCGTTAGCATTATCTACTACGTGTCAGGCTCTGTGACAGCTTCCTGTTTAGCTAGCAGCAAGCTTAGTGACGGACACTGTTTTAAGTAGCTTTGATGTTTGGAATTGGCTTCTTGTTCCTCGAAGTAACCTTACCTCACAATATCCAGGCTATGTTTACTTGACACTTGTATGTCATCCTGGAAAATAACTGGTGAGTTACGATTACTGTTAGCGGTAGTGAGTTGTGTTTTATCAATGGCAGTTGGCGTTATAATGCAGTAACGTTAAATGTTAGCTAAACAATTTATTAATGTTGTTGTAGGGGCCAAAGTAAACAATCCACCATTTGTTGTCATGTTGTAATTAGCTGATTCCAGTTAACGTAGAATCCAAGCTGCATAATATCAAAGCAGCAAACGATTCACTGTGCTATTTCATGTTTGGTGGCTTCGATGGCTATAACTACCTAGCCAACATTTATAGCTGTTAAACAACATTCTCAGATGTGGACAAGCCAGCATTTATTTAAATAATGGTGTAACGTTAATTCGACCAATCGCAGCCAACATTGGCAGATTAGTATTTATGTGTCGATTCAATGTTTTCAGTTCAGATTGAATATTCCCAAAACCTACTAACCCACTTAGTGGGTTAGTATTTGTTGATGTTAACACATTTCTTCCCATGTCAAGAGCCAGACCTTTACACCGACACAACATTTTGCTTTATATAGCTAATCATAAATACATGTATTACATTATAGGATGACACAATGAACTTGTGAATCTAGTCAAGAAGTGTTGACATTAACAAGCCAATGTACTCTGTGATGCGAGTGTCTGTAGCAACCATAAAACCAGCCTGTGCATACATTTCATGTGCCCAATGAACAGTAGTATGTCCAACAATGAAACATCAATGTCAATTTTGACTAGGTTTTATTTTTTTCTCCGCAGGCTCTAACTTCACCCAGTGAAACCACAGGCTGTAGTGATGTCGGAGCCTAAACCCCCTACTCCAACCCCTGGAGACACGTACAAGGGTTGGCTCTTCAAATGGACTAACTACATTAAAGGTTACCAAAGACGCTGGTTTGTTCTGAGCAATGGACTGCTGTCCTACTATAGGTAAGTTACATGTATATGACAAAATGTATTCATGTATATGAAATTAATTTACAGGGTTTCAGCCAAGGTGGTACCTAATCCTTGCCCACTCCCATGGCACTTTTTACATTGATTATCTGTGGAAAGTTTAACATAAAGGTGATCTACTTTAGTATAGATATATAACAGTTTTCTCTGGCAGGAACCCAGTGCTTTGTGCTTTGAATGGCCTTTTAAATAAGAAGTACTTTCATATGAGTACTAAATAGCATTTTATATGCACAATTTTAAGAAAATGTACAATTTCCCTGCAAGAAAAAATCTTACTTCACCAAACAGGAATTTAGAAACTCTGTATTTGACAGTGCTTCATTCTGTTTCTCTCCAGGACCCAGGCAGAGATGGGTCACACATGCCGAGGCACAATCAACTTGGCCACGGCCAATATTGCTGTGGAGGACTCCTGCAATTTTGTCATTTCCAACGGAGGGGCGCAGACCTACCACCTTAAGGCCAGTTCAGAAGTAGAGCGCCAGCGGTGGATCACTGCTCTGGAACTCGCCAAGGCAAAGGCCGTCCGCATGCAAGCTGAATCTGGTGAGAGGGAAACAAATATGTTGGAAAAGGGAGGAGACAGAATATGAAAATGTAAAAGTATATAAACAGTGTATGCAGAAGCACCCATGCCAGGTACAAATGTATTTATGGATGTATCTGTGTGTAAAGCATCAAATCATTACATTTCTTTGCTTTTAGTCATATTATCTTCCCCGTTCTCTCCCCCAGATGACTCAGGTGACGATTTTCCTGCAGTGCCCCCGACCTCAGGACAGGGTGGGGGCTGCCGTAACTCAGAAGTCCAGTCCACACTACGCACACTCAACAGCAAAGTGGAGGACCTCACCACCTGCAATGATCTCATTGTCAAGCATGGGTCTGCCCTCCAAAGGTATTGGTTATCAGACTGAGCAGTTTGATTACTTTAGGAAAAAAAAACAATACTATCCAAAGAAAAGGAGAGTGATGGTAATCTATTTATATTGTGTTCTTGTTTATGTTTCTCTGCATTCATTCATTCCTTTATTCCACACACAGGTCTTTGTCAGAACTGGAGGTGATTCGTGTTGGAGGGGACATGGGGGAGAAGATCAGACAAGTTACAGAGAGAGCCACACTGTTCAGAATCACCTCTAATGCCATGATCAATGTAAGTCACCAAAGTGTTAATTGCTGAGGAACGATTCTTTGTCTCTCTTGCTGATATATTACTCTTGTTTTTGCATGCTCCCCAAGGCCTGTAGAGACTTCCTCTCGCTTGCCCAGAGCCACAGTAAGCGCTGGCAGAAAGCCTTACAGGTTGAAAGAGACCAGAGGATACGTCTGGAGGAGACTCTGGAGCAGCTGGCCAAGCAGCACAACCACTTGGAAAGAGCTTTCAGAGGAGCCACAGTTCTCCCCACTTCATTCAGCAATCCCGCCATAGGCAACAAAAGTACGGCTCTCATCCCCAGCTGAACGTCTTCCTTGTTACTCAAATCATGCCTGCCATACCAGTCATCTGAGGCATGGGAGCCATTTATTATTTCACTGTTTCTCCTCACTTTAGGTGGCGTTTCAGGAAAAGGTGATGCCAGTGACGAGGATGATGACAATGAGTTCTTTGATGCTATGGAAGACCCGGCAGAGTTTATTACTGTCCCTGCTGACCCCAAGTATCACAGGTAATTAACTGTCTGTGTTTTTCCAAATATAAGTAAGTTTATTTTTTTATCTCAATCTTGTTTTTTCCCCTCATTATGTAGTGTTTTGTTAGATTTTTTTAAGGCTTTGTTGTTTCTGTCCACCAGGAGATCTGGCAGCAACGTTAGTGGGATCAGCAGTGAGACTGGAATGGACGATCAGTCGGTAAACGTGTGTTAAGTCTGTTTTTGTAAGCAAGTTCTGATTTGTATTGACTTGGCTTCTCTGCTTGTCACCTGACGCTTAAGGATGTTTTCCTTCTCTTCTTCCAGTTTGACGAACTGTCTTTGGCATCCAATCCAGAGTCTCCACAACCCCTTGAGCTAGAGCCGGTTAGACAAAGACGGACCCATATCCCAGATAAGCCCAACTATTACCTCAATCTGTGGAGCATCATGAAGAACTGTATTGGAAAGGAGCTCTCAAAGATACCGATGCCTGTAAGAAACCTGTACTCTTGATTGTATCCAAGTGGCTTCTCCTTGCGAGAGTATTCAGAAGTAATCAGACTTCTCTCTGCGACTTTCTGCCTTCTAGGTGAATTTTAATGAGCCCCTCTCAATGCTGCAACGTCTATCTGAAGACTTGGAGTACTACGAGCTGCTGGATAAGGCTGCTAAATGTCAGAGCTCTCTAGAGCAGATGTGTTATGTGGCTGCTTTCACAGTCTCTTCCTACTCCACCACTGTCCACCGCACAGGAAAACCCTTCAATCCTCTGCTTGGAGAAACCTTTGAGCTTGATCGGCTAAAGGAGTGTGGCTACCGCTCTCTCTGTGAACAGGTATGTGGAAATCACAGCATCACACATGTAACAAGTGACTTTTGCAGACTATAGTCTTTTCCGTTCAGAGAGAAGTGTATTAGTTCATACCAGAGGATTACATTACATCCAGATTCCAGTTCTACAAAATAAATATACTTTAAGTATGTTTAGGCAAGCATGTTTATTTGCTTGAAAGGCGCTAAGTTGTCGCATTACTGTGATGGTGAAATCTCTTTTCTCTCTTCGCTTCACTTGCCTCTTCTCAGGTGAGCCACCACCCACCTGCTGCAGCTCACCATGCCATCTCTGAAAAGGGCTGGAGCCTCAGACAAGAAATCACCCTGGCCAGCAAGTTTAGAGGAAAATATCTGTCTATCATGCCTTTGGGTGAGTGCGTGCAGACCGAATAGTAAGCTTGAAGAGTACACTTCTTGTGTCAGTAGCGGGGGGAAAAAACTAGCTGCTACTACTACTAGGAAAATTGATTGTTTGTATTTCTTTGTATGGCACATTTCATACACCAGGTCAATTCAATGTGCTCGACAGGGTAATAAAAATGCATCAAGATAAAAAGATTTACAATATAAAAGTGCAATAATACAATAGCGATACAAGAGATGCATGATTTTAAAAGTAAAATGTACAGGTTAAAAGAAGTGAAAATAAAAAGATAAAATAACACGGAAAGTTATCTCACAAACACATTTAAAAAATAAAAGCAGAACAGAGGATTCCTTGTGTGGCTGGGTGTTTTCATTTTCATTGAAGTATACAATCTATTCTGGTGTGACTGCTGCTTACAATCATGGTAGTTTTTTTTTTTTTTTCACTAAGTCATTGCAGTGGTCACTGATGTGGTTGTCACTGCACAAATCTTAAATTAAAAAAATAGAAATAAAAAAAATAAAAATTGTAATAAACTCATATCTTAGAAGTACGGTAATTGTGAAATATGACGTCTATATTTTGGGTGAGAAGGTTAAAAATGACCACTGCCAGCTCTAACATGATTCCCTCTCTATGTCCAGGTCCTATCCAGTGTCTATTTGAAAAGAGCAACAATCACTACTCTTGGAAGAAAGTGACTACAACAGTACACAACATTATTGTTGGAAAATTATGGATTGACCAGGTAAATTTACAGCTGACAAAATCTCAACACCACTAGTAACTAGTTAAATAATAAATAAATAAACATTTTGTGTATCATTCTGCTAGGTTTTATGATTTAACTCTTTAACAGCAAAACATTTGTCTCTTCTCTTTGTCCCCTTCCAGTCAGGGGAGATAGATGTGGTGAACCACAGGACAGGAGATCGCTGCCACCTCAAGTTCGCTCCCTATAGTTACTTCTCCAGAGATGTTCCAAGAAAGGTGGCTCTTTTTCTTTATATTGTTCTTTCTTTATTATATAGCACTGTCTGTATGTACAGATAGAACTGATATGCATCTTTACAGTGTATGATATTTTGTTGATATATGTTTTAGCATTGAGATCATGTTGGTGATTGTGTTGACCTGCATTATATTGAGAGATGTTTGTGATATTCTGCCCTTTTCATGTAAATTAAAAGGACAAAAACATTTAAAACTCCTTATATAATATAGTCCAGTACAACACCACATTTAGCTTAGACCTCAGTAATAAACATAAAATATGAACTGAACAGAACATTATAAACGTTGTGAACGTACAATCCATGGCACAGCTATAACATTTAATTGCATTAGATTGTACAGGTGTAACTAATACGGAGGCCACCTGTACTGCGTACCATAGGCTCTTTGATTACACTCTTAACTGGAAAGCTGTGTTTGTCTCCCAGGTAACAGGAGTAGTGACGGATAAGGATGGGAAGGCCCATTATGTGCTGTCAGGGACCTGGGATGAGAAGATGGAGTTTTCCAGGATAATGCAGAGCAGCAAAGGCGAGAATGGCACTGAAGGCAAACAGAGGACTGTCTATCAGACCCTCAAAGCCAAAGAAATCTGGACAAAGAACCCTTTACCGTGAGTTTCTGTTTTAAAGACGGTTGGTAGTATTGGGAAAGTTGGTGGAGCTGTAGAGGTAGCGGTGAATGTAAATTGTTGTAGCTTTGTGCCTCTGATCTTATATGGTGATGACTTTACAGCGAGGGAGCAGAGAACATGTACTATTTCTCCTCGCTGGCCTTGACGCTCAATGAACCTGAAGAGGGAGTGGCGCCAACAGACAGCCGGCGACGCCCTGACCAGCGGTTGATGGAGGACGGCCGCTGGGATGAGGCCAACGCAGAAAAGCAGAGGCTAGAAGAGAAACAGCGCACCACCCGTCGAGAAAGGGAGAGGGAGGCTGTTAAAGCAGTCAGCTCGACCGAGGAAGGTAAAAAAAATAATAATAATAATAAAGAAGGATATGAGCTTTGCTTTAGAGTTTATCTATTTCTCTCAATGTTTTTCTATCCATTCATCTTTTTGTCCACTTTGTCTGTCTTGGAATACCTTGTCTGCCTGTCTTTGTCTCAATCCTAAGCTGTCACTGAGGATTCAATCAATGATTCACCCTTGAAAAGCAAGTACTCTTCTTGTAGTCTTTTCCTGCCCTTGTCCTACACTATATAGTCCCTCTAAAGGCAAGAACACATGTACAATATGTTTGTGCGTGTGTGTGTGTGTGTGTAATAGGAAGGTGCTAAATGTCTTCTACTCTCATCATCTTGCAAACACTTCATTCACCTTGTTACCGTCCCTTCATCCATTTCTGTTCCATTTAGCTGATGCGGTGGAGACTGGCACAGAAGCAAATGAGGTTTCTGATGAAAGCAAGTATCACTTTCCAGCTTTACATAACATGTACTTTTAAAGGTGCTTTGTGTAGCATTTTAACAGACGCACATAGATCCATGGGAGATTGACAGGCTCGTATCTCAACACTAGTGATGTCACAGTAACTGAAACGGTTGCTCAGATGTGTGGAGATATAACTTGCTCTCTGCCAGATGCTGTTTGGAACGAGGCACTTAAGATTCCTTCACTAGGTATTTTCAACTGTTCAGGTTGAAAGAGGTCACAGATTAAGCAACACCACCACATTACTGTATCTTTCCATGCGTCATTAAATGTAATTTATGTAAACAAGTGAGACCGGCACTGAGAAGATTTGTAGTTCATATCAGCCTCTACACTGCCACCAAGTCAGATAAAATTGCAAAAAACTGATATTGCTTTATAGCACAAATGGAAAGAGGACAGTTCAGCGCAGACAACTTAAAATGCTACACACAACACTTCTAAAATGAACATAAACAAGAATTTTGTGTGGATTTTGGATTGAGTTGTCGATTCACATCTTTTTGTGTGTGTGTGTGTGTGTGTGTGCTGGTGTTCAGCTGACACAGAGGACTCTCCCCCTCATACACCTGTTGCATGCAAGTAGCCCCTTACATTTCATTCGCTCTTTGTGTTTCGTCTTCAGATCGTATCCCAATCTTTTACGTCGTAACTCTCAAAGATTCATCTTTAATTCTTCTGTTTTCAGCCCCCTATGGACCCTCGCCCTCCCCTTATCTAAGCAAGTATTCTGATCATGACATAGCACCATACAGTGTGAATTATTTGGAAATGAAATTGGATTTAATGTAGATTAAGAACCCCTCTGTTCATCTTCCACCATTTCCTCTCTTTGCAACTTGGTCTCTCTTAGTGGAAGGCAAGGAAGGTCCTTATGGAGCTCAAGTCAAAAGCAAGTAACATCAGTGTTGCTCCCCATTATCCCATGTTTTACTTTGCTTTTGTTATTTAGATTTGTGTTGGTAGTCTTTAGGGTACCTTATAGTAGACTGTAGGTGACTGTAGAATTGACACAAACCTAGTACTTAAATATTTTAGAGTAGCATTTTGTCTGTCATTGATCAGTATGCTGTTGTCCTGGGCAGTTGGGACATTAGTTGTGAGCCTTATTCTCTCCACATGGCAGAGGAGCAAATTGGTGATTTTACCGAGTACTTCAGAGCATCTGAAGTCCCAAGTGATCTGAAACATGAAATATCTCGATCTCTTAGTCAACCACCTGAGAGCATATCGGCTTACTTTAAGCATGATGTGTTCTCAACCCTCACCTCAGGTCCCTCTAAAGCTTCTTCTTGGTAAAACGTTTTCTTTTTTCCCTTTAGGCGCCCATCAAGACAACTACCAGCCGCAGTGGTTTGAGAAGTTAGACGACCCTGTGTCCGGAGAGACTTTGCATGTCTACAAGGGCGGTTACTGGGAGGCAAAGGAGCAAGGCAGCTGGGACGTGTGCCCTGACATCTTCTGATCCAGGCCTGTTTTCCTCTGTGGCGTAGAAGTGAGAAGGTGGTAAGAGGCCTGACAGCAACCTTCAACGTCCGTAGCTTCAACTGATCACCCCACTCTGCTCTCCTTTTCCAGCAGTGATTTGCTCAGGATTAAGGGCACCTGGACTTCACCCTCAACGTACATGTAACGCACATTGTAGCACTGCAGCTGATTCGTGTTCAGAAGTCCCTCTCACTGCCACTCAAAACACTGATGTTTAACTTGGACTTGTTCCACTGCTTGTTCTTTGGTAAAGCCTTTGAGTTGAATTTGGCAACAGATTATTCTGATAATCTCATTATGCATTTTCTTTAAAGACACTACGGTGAAAGGAATAATTCTAACATTTTACAATATACAAGGTTTGCTTAGATAGACTGAGCTACTACCTAACGTGTAATTGATGTGTTTGTCTTTGTTGCGCATTCCTGATTATGATTATTTTAGTAATTAATTAATTGCAGCTTCCCCGGCACAGCACCACTGTAAATCAAAGTTTAATCCCACCCGACCTTTTTCAAACAATAAATATTTGCTGTCAGTGGTTCTGACAAAGGAGAGATGAATATTGTTTCTTAAAGAAGTAATTAATGGCATATTTCAATTATTTTGGGACTGGTATAAAATGTGAAAGACATGATACAATGTTTGCCTTTGAATTTGTGGTGATTTGCGGTGCTACTTTATTCCCTGAAGTGAAACAACAGCTATACCTACATATTAGTTTTTTTCTTTTTCCTTTTTTGTACTCAGCTAGTCCATTTTGCAAACTTTGCGACTTTTGTTTTACCCTGATATTTCCCTGTAAATTCATGGTAGTGGAAGTAGTTAATTATGATTATGCCACTCCTTATATATTGGCCTCGTAAAGTCTGGTTTGGGGATCTAAAAAATCTCTAATTGGCTATAAATAAATGGATATACACAAGCCTTTTTGTAAAACCTTTTTTTCACTATTTAAGAATAACAGTTCATGGTTTTTTTGTTCATTCAGAACTCCTGTCTTTTTGTGTTTTTTTTTCTTTCCTTCAACAGTTAATTTCAATTAATTTAATTTTTCAATTTAATTTTTTACTTAACAGTAAAATAATTTTTTGAGTTAGTAAATTACAAGTAGTCACGTTATTACACTGTAAATTGATCCTGTGTGTGATAGTGATTATTACAACAGAAGTCATTATCGTCTTTTACAGGGTACATTCATTAATTCTGTCCTCTAGACCCCCAAAGAATCATGTTTTGGGGACACCAAGCCACTGAACTACAAGGCAACATCACGTTCACCGCCCCAACATATAGGATGGGTGGTGGATGCATTTTCTTTTTTACTTGTGAAGCACGCTCAAGCTAAAACTGGGTGTTAAGTTACCCTTTAGAGAGCACAGCTGTTGATCATGTCACTGAGAGCGAGAGCCTCATAAGATGAAATCATATTGTGTATGATTATTGTCTGTCTATTTTGATTCTCCACCCAACTACGCAAACATCAGACTTGTATTTTCATACTTGTTCTTACTTATACTTGGATCATCCATTTCAGGTTTGCTTTCAAAGTAAAAATCTAGGCTCACCGTTTGAACAGAAGAAGTTGTCACGGAGCTGTGTGCCAGTGATTTCCACTGGCTGTACGATTAGTGAAGTAAAGGGAAACGTGAGGCAAGTGTTTCATTGTCTAACTGGTTTCCTTCAAACGTATTGATCATATCTCTAGTCTCTGTTTAGGTTCTAATAGTCTTTGTGTGTTGCGAGTGTAGATTTTTAACAGACAGCAATAAGAGTGCCTCAGTGCGTATACATTTGGCACAAAATGAAATGTGTCAAGCGAGAAAGATGAAAACTGCAAAAAACTGAATTCTGTCATTGAATTTGTCTCTGTTTGTCATATGTGTGGAAGGACTGCGGCTGATGAAAGTCTAAATTTCATTTTATATTCAAGTGTACTTAAAAGGAGGACACTGAAAATGAAGATAACAAAACATAATGTTGCAAATATTTCTGTGTAAATATATGAAATAGAAAAGTAACTGTGATATTAACTGGTTATATTGATAGAGAATCTAATGGCAGTGATGCACTTTTGGTCTTTTTCATTGTTGTTGGGGTTTTTTCTTTTTCTTTTTCAGAACTGGATGCATATTCATTGTCTGAGCAGAGTGTACCACGTTATCATGAGTTGCCCCCTACCAGCTAGGATAGCTTTATTTTAAATGATATTCCTTTATTTTGTTCTGAACCATTCCTGTCTCTTCATACATTATTTTAACAGATGGTGAAGTGTGTATGTGAGGAATATACAGCTTAAATTACAGAATAACTTCACAGGTTTCTATCTGTCCTGTCTTTTTCAACATACATATATATATATATTCTTGATTCTTGATTTCTTTTTTTTGGGACTGTTATAAGTTACGTAGCCCCATCATTAAATCTGTGTATTCAACCCCCCCCAAAGTTTTGACCTTTTTCACCCTTTCTATGGTTTCCAGCTACGATTTTCACTATACACAATGCCACAACTTCCCATCATTAGTACAAATTGACATGAAACAGTCTGCTTGTGATGTTGGCTACTGAAGAGTTTTGTCATTTTGTCATACTTTTCCTAAACCATGTTCAGTAAATGCAAACATATGTCCATTAGTTAAAATATGCATATGTATTGACTCACTGTTCTGAGCATACTTTTCACATTTTCTGTCCTTCAATGCAGTTTCTTAGCAGGAGTGTGTTAGATGTTGACAATATTAAAGTCTGAATGGAAATGAAATGCACATCTTAGGTGTTTTTGGTTCTCCCAAACAAAGCATCTCATCTTTATAGTAAGTGTTTTTAAAAGATTTTATTTGAGCTTGCTTACACTAGTGTATAGACAGTTTTAATCACATTAATGACGTGTTGCAGGCTGACCAAAACGTTTTGCCGCAGGCGGTCATATGCCACATAAAGACAACATTAAATGAAATATACATGTTACAAGTTTTACATGCAAACTCAAATAGTTATATCATTTGACATACGTCATATTGTACAGATTTTTTTTACTGATGTCTAGGTAGAAATATATATTATTATAATAATATATTATTATTAAATGTGGTGTTTTCTTGTAGGCCAACAAAAATAGGTTTTCAGATTTTAGTACCAGAATTGAGTGTGCAGCTTTGAAACAGCATTTACACCTCAACGTGGTTGGCGGGCGGGATGAAATGAGAGAAAAGATTTTTTTAGTTAATTGATTAAATCAAATATAAAAATCCAAATAATCACACTTTTAGACAGAGTTTTTCGTTTGTGCCTGGTCAGTATTTCTAAAAACCCTACGGCCCTCTAGCTATGGTTTGCGTTGTGTGGGTCGGCCATCAGGCGGCAGACGTGGGAGGATAAAACGAGTGCAGCTTCCGCGTGACATCAGCATCTTTGTTTACGGGACAGCAGTGGACAGCTTTAACAGTTAGCATTCGTTGTTTGCCGGGTACGCTGTTTTATCATACAGGCTGTGTAATTTCACGGTGGGCTTTGTTGTTAATTAGCTTAATCAACAAATATGTCGGCAAAAGGACCTGGACCGGGAGAAGACTCCATAGACGCAAGGAGAGGCGATGGACAAGAGTGAGTCACGGTTAATTTAGCTAGTTAGCCATCTTTATCTATAGCAGTTCATTGTCCAGCCCAAGTTAGCAGACAGAGATGACTTCCCAAATTACATTCGACCCCTTTACTAGCATATTAATTCACTTTAAAGAATGACATAATATATAATCGTATATATTATATAAGATCTTTGTAATTCTTTAAAGTGTTTCAGCATCGAGTTATTCATGTCATATGTAGCAGCAATGCAGGCCTGTAACTCGCACTTGAACTGCTTCCTTCCCCATCTAACGTGAGCTCTGTCTTCCTCGTGCGTTACTTGTACAGCCTGTTGTTGTCTTACATGTGAGTTACAGGCCGAGTTTGTTGTCTCTCAGGTCAGATTCGGGCTCTTTGTCTGCCTCTGCCCCCATGGACGTGGATGCCAAGCCCCACTCCCACAGCTTCAGATACAGCCTTAATTTCCCCTGCATCGGCAAGTGCATCATCATCAACAACAAGAACTTTGACCGACGAACAGGTATTTATTTTGGCATTTTGTTTTCAGATGAAACATTGAAAAGTAATCTGCTCTGAATACATGTTACCACTAAAATATTCAATTTGATACAGAACCAGGTTTAAATTCATCTCGTTATTGCTGTAGAACAGAAATGTATTAGTTAATAATGTAAAGAAAACATCTACTCAAATGTGAATATTTACTCTGTATAATTCAAATTTAAATACATGCTAGGTTTTCATGATATAGATTTCGTGTGTGTGTGTGTGTGTGTGTGTGTGTGTGTGTTATTTATTTTCTAGTAGTCTAGAAAAATCCACACTGTGCCCTTATGAAATGCTTAGTTAAGCTAAATTAAACCAACAAATTAGCTAATGGTTGGCTCAAATGTACACTGTTAAAACATTTATGAGCACTTGGGGTTTAGCTGGCTGTAGAGGTGCCTGTTTCCCAGTTGGCATACACAAGCTGCTCAATTTGGTCCCTCAGCTGTGATAGGTTCATTTGGTGCGGGGACATCCCTGTCAGAAAGCTGGAGTAGGAGACTTCTTCCTGGGATATTGCTTGTGAAACTGATATCTGTGTAGGTGGTTGATCAGGTTTGGCTCCACGGTGAGATCGCTCTTCCGGCAGCTCACATGTCTGTTTGCTCCATTCGATGAGCTGTGTGAGCTCCATGAAAGGTCTTTTTATGCAGAAATGTTTTGTTTTGTTTTGTTCCTTTTGTTGTGGTAACAGTAAAGAGAGGCTTTGCTTGTGAGTAACACCATCTCAATGTACAACAAAGCAGATAAGTCATCGCATCCATGCCTTCATGAGATGATAGCTGTGCTAGGGGACCCAATTTACACTTGTTGCTGGGGTTACCATTTAACTGAATCCCATGCCAGTTAATTAGATGTCCAAGAAGGCAGTTGTACTAATCCTTGTGTAAGCATCTTTGCTTTTGATAACGCAAGACAATTCAATAATTGTGTGTAGCATATTGTTGTTGGTTCTTCAGGCATCGGCCTGACTTGCATAATGTTTTGTCACGCACCATGGGTACCCATGATTGAATTACTTCCTCTATCAAGGTCAGTGTGAACTGTGTATGAGACTGTTCATTCTGTACATTTCTTTGATGGCCAAGTCACTTGGATATTTTGATAGTCTTGCTTTAGTGTGGCAGGATACAGAAAGACTGCCATTCCAGCTATTGTCATGTGTTTCACCTGCCAAAATGTATCCAGAACTTGCTTCTCTGAACTAAAAAGACCTGATATCATGACAAAATAATTGGAGATACTGGATGAAACCTTGAGTCTGAACCTGCCTTCCCTTTAGGGCCATTGTGCAATGTAAGCTTAAGAAGCATTGTCTGCTATTATTTGGCTAAGACATCAATGTACACAGCTTCAGACTGCTCTTAAAGAGCATCACATTCCCTGTATGATGGTCTTATTTTGCTGTCAGACTTGTGTTTGACAAAGCCGTCTAGCAGGACTAACTGTGTGCACATGACTGCCTGGTCAACAAACAGTGTAATGCTCCATGAGCACGGAGATCATATGACGGG
Organism: Nannoperca obscura; assembly: GCA_036024295.1. Lineage (NCBI taxonomy): Eukaryota > Metazoa > Chordata > Actinopteri > Centrarchiformes > Percichthyidae > Nannoperca > Nannoperca obscura. The sequence continues at coordinate 50,831 of JAVQJL010034443.1, forward strand.
GGTAAACATCAGCAGAGCCTGTATTGCCACGATCATTTGATTGTTTGCGGCTGTTCAACGATACTATTTCTGGAAGATTCGTTACTCTGCAATCCCCCACACGTTTCCAAGGCTAGTTGTGGTCCGCAGCCTCACTCTTACTGTCGGAGCAGGTGACCACAGTTATAGTAGCTATGAAACTTTTCAAATTCGTCCATCTTAACTTTTTTTATTTACACCTGTGTAGGTGTTTTGAAGGTTGGCTGTGGCTTTCACTCCATTTGAATTGGGCACAGGAAACGACTCATGCTGTGAGGCGTACCAACAGCAGAGTAAATAATACAGACGCATGAAAACATTTTTCACATCGCGTGTCATGGCTGTACCATGGGTGTGCGCGGCCTTTTTAAGATTATTGGAAAATACACTAAATCAAAACGTGTTTGTGTCAAACTGCCTACAGTGTGTGCTTATGTTTTAAATCTACCTATGAGGAAGCCAGAGATATTGGTTTGTTATTTGAAGTTGTGTTTTTTATTTTGTTCTTCAATTAACCTGAAAATAACTTTTTTGCTTTGCTTTTGTCTTTTTGAAGGCATGAATCAACGAAATGGTACAGATGTTGATGCAGCCAACACGATGAACGTGTTCACGAAGTTGGGTTACAAAGTGAAGGTCCACAACGATCAGTCAGTGGATCAGATGAAACACGTTTTAACGTCTGGTAAGTTTTTATGAAAATTAATACTAAGGCTCCAATCTATTGATCTCTTCACGTGCTGTCTTTTATATCATCATACAAAAATATATTAAATCCTATACATTCTTTTTTTCAGTGTCGAAGGAAGATCACAACTGCTGCGCCTCGTTCGTTTGTGTTCTGCTGAGTCATGGAGATGAGGGTGTGTTCTTTGGTACGGACGGCTCTGTGGAGCTCAAGTACCTCACATCACTTTTTCGAGGCGATCGCTGCAAGTCACTGGTGGGAAAGCCCAAACTATTCTTCATCCAGGTACTTTAAGGGGTTGTCTTCATTTTATTTCCTCCTGCACTGACTTACCTTTTGGCTTCGTTTACAGTAAGTGTCTGAACTGCAACCACGTCTTGTTTTGTTTGTGTGCACACCGAGTAGGCTTGCAGAGGCACTGATCTGGATGCAGGCATTGAAGCAGACAGTGGAGAAGATGGCGTTACCAAGATCCCTGTGGAAGCTGACTTCCTCTATGCCTTCTCCACAGCTCCAGGTTAATACTCATACATGTAAACACAGGTCTTTTTGTATATGTATTATTCCTTTTTTATTTATTGTATTAATCTGTCACTAACCTGTTTACAGGCTACTACTCATGGAGGAATACTATGACCGGGTCCTGGTTCATACAGTCACTGTGTGATATGATAAGCAAATATGGAAAAGAGTTGGAGCTCCAGCACATCTTGACACGAGTGAACCACAAGGTGGCAGTAGAGTTTGTTTCTGTGTCCAATTCACCAGGTTTTGATGCAAAGAAACAAATCCCATGCATTGTGTCAATGCTGACCAAAGAGATGTATTTTTCTCCTTGATGTCGTCGCTACTTCAGAAGACTTCCGCCTCGCTGGCCTTCGTCTGCAGAAGAAAGGCTTGAGGATGTGTATGGGTTGGTGTTTGTCTGTGAATCATTTCAGTTTACACTTTCTGATTAGAAAATCTCTCTACGACTCTGCTTACATGTTTCTGGGAGAGAAGATGTGATGCAAAGCTGCTGTCACACTTCGCAAGCTTTGCATTATGAGGTTCTTTCTGTGCGCAGTACAGTTCAAAGATTTAAGGCATTAGACATTACCTTTTTAAAAAGTTTTTTTTAAACATGTCAATATAAAACTAATGCATTAAATGACATTGAAACATCTTTAATTTAAAGATAACATGTTATTGACATTAGCAATTCCACGCTCACAATTTGCTACCAGTAGATGCCTCAGTGCTGTTTACTATATACATTTCAGGGAAAAATATTAGGAGCCAGTTTGATAGGACGTTTGATCATGAAACCATCAGCATCAACTTTTTCACGAGTCAGCTATTTTAATTCCACTCTAGTGTCTAAGCAAGACACTTTGCTGTGAAGGAATCATGCGTGTAATTTTCTGTTTTATTTGTTGTTGTGACGTCTGACAAAGGATGCACAACCCAAAATAAATAAATCATTCTTTGAATAAGTACCTAAATGAGTTCACTCAATAGGTACAATAATGGATAATGTGTGTAGCATTTTAAGGAGCATCCCGTAAGGTGTTGTGTTGGTTTTTAAACTCTGAAAGCGACTTTTTATATTTTTCTTTTCTAAATATGGATTTCTTTGAATGAACTGTCGTCTGTAAATGTCCTCAAATATCTGGGCTGTTCAGGCTTCATAGCATGCACGAGTGAAGCCAGCCCACTTGCACGAAGCCGTTTGTCATACTTGAATACAACTTTACATTTCATATTTGGCAGCAGTTTATATATATATATATATATATTGTTTTTTTTGTTTTTGTTTTTAAGATAAAATGACAACGTGAATGCCTTTTCACTTTCATTTCCAACGGACTGTAACTGAGTCAAACTTTCAAATGTAACCACCAGCAATGAGTGATTCATATTGAACAAAGCACAATTTGATGGTGTACTGATCCAGGTCATGGTCATTTCCAAGTACAATTTTAAATATGCTGAAATCACTTTTGCTGTTAAAATATTTCAGTGTTTCACAATCCAGTTTTAGGTCACATCAATAAAACAGCATTCTGCTATGAACATCGCTTGTGGGCTTTTATGTGATATCACTGTTGTAATGTTTCTCCTGAAAAATAAAGACTTTTCTGTGTTATAAGATGTTTCTGATTTTTGTTTTTGGCTCTTATACTGTTACAGTAGTGTAAGATCAACATCCATAGATACATTACTTAAGTTAAAATGCTCACATTCCCATTAAGCCTTGCCTGTTTTGTTCACATTTTGCACAAGAGTTCACCTCCACAAACCTAGTAAAGCGTCTGCTAGTGTACGCCGTCTTGAGCGTAAACAGGCAGGATTACTCCAGATTTGGCCTGCCTCGAGGTGAGAAGAACTGGGCCACCAGATCCTGAGGCCCAGCGCCAACTAAAACTGGGCCTCAGATTCCTTCACTGCCAGCACATACGCACTTAACCTAAAGTAGCTTTCATAAATAACAGGCTGCTTACTACCTGTTGGACGTTCTGAATACAAAGGCTCACAGCTGACACTTCAACAACACTGACATACACCAACGATACATTCCTCTAAAGATCTTGATTCAACAAATTGCTCCTCAATATTGCCACCTGAGGCTACTAGTGTACAAGCATGACCTGTACTCAACATAATCATATTATTTGTGTGCAGTCCAGTAGGGCTGTGACTAGTAATTACTGTTTAATAATATAATATGTATAATTGTTTGGTCTATAAAATATTACAAACCTGTGAAAATGCTCATCACAGAATCCCAGAGCCCAAGGTGATTTCATCAGGTGTCTTATTTGTGTCCGACCAACAGTCCAAAACCCCAAAATATTCAATTGACTATAATGTAAGACCAAGAAGAACAGCACATTCTCAAATTTCAAGACCTCAGATTTTAGATCTGAAAAACGATTATCAACATAGCTGCCAGTTAATTTCCTGTCAATCAAGTAATCAATTAATAATTGAATCGTTGCAGCGCTACTATCAAGTGTGTGGTTGATTTTTAAACTGCATAATCATTGTGAGTAGTTCCAGTCAGAGGTGCGAATGTGGGCAGAATTATGTGTATTCTTTATGTGCCTTAATTATTGCCAATAAAATGCAAATACTGTAATAGGCAAGGCAAGGCAAGTTTATTTATATAGCACCTTTCATACACGGATGCAATTCAAAGTGCTGTACAGAGAAAAGGACAAAAAAAGCAATAGTTAAAACTATATAATCATAATTCAAACAAAAGGAAATGAATATACATAAAAAGGCAGTTTTAAAAGATAAAAAAAGATAAAATGAGATTTAAAAAAAAAGATAAAATAGTAGTAGTAGTAGTAGCAGTCCTGTAATGACTACTAGAGTTGATTCAACTCTAT
>JAVQJL010034444.1:0-13039 GCA_036024295.1 Nannoperca obscura
ATGTCTTGACTCTATTTTCTATTCATTTCACAACGTATGGTGGTGAATAAGTGTGACTTTTCATGGAAAACACAAAATTGTTTGGGTGACCCCAAACTTTTGAACGGTAGTGTACGTCAAATGAATTCATGGCTCTCAAAAGAAAGGTGGTTTATATAATCTGCAAGCTTTTGGGGCCTTTTCTGCAGCCCAGTTTCACATAGCTACTTTTGACTCATGGGGGGGGTGGGTGGGGGGGGTTGGCACTGAGCCACTACAGACATGTTAGCAGCTGTGTGAGGCTGTACTCAGGCACAATGATGCTTCCAGTTAAATGATATCATCAACATGCTATCGTGCTCACAATGACAGTGTTAACATGCTGATGTTTAGCAGGTATAATATTGACCATGTTCACCATGTTAGGTTAGCATGTTAGCATGATAACATTTGCTAATTAGCACTAAACACAACTGAAGCTCACGGTAATGGCATTAGTTTTGCAAGTGTTTGGTTATAAACCAAAATATTGGATTGGAACAAAAACATTTTGACCTGATGATAGCGCTAGATTCAAATTGAAGTCATAAAGTCATTAGGATTCATTGTCCAAGAACCACAATCGTCTTTACAAAACTTCATGGCAATACAGCCAGTAGTTGTTGAGATAGTACAGTATAGTACTCCTTGAGTGAGCAGTCTTTCTTTTCCTGTTCTTACTCTTAGACACATAAGGACATTCAAGGTGGTGGGTAAGAGATGATGTACAAAACAGAATCATTAACTACAATATGAAACTAAAACCATGCTCTATAAACATTTAGAGAAAGTCTTATTTGAATCCCTGTGAGTGCTTTATGATGTAAATTGCCACTACACCAGCTTACCTGCTTCCCCAGCTGAGGAGTGGCAGGTGACAGTGAGGTGTTTGTCACTGATGGACAAACCCCCACCTCACCACCTCACCACCTCACCACCTCACCACCTCACCACGTCGCCACTGGGCCAGATGGAGACCTGGTGGGGCTTCACACACCTGGGTAATGGAGAGGAAGAATTATTTCACATCAAATGGCACAGGTGCACCCACAGGGTTAGCTATTACGTACGTTATCTGGATAAGTATTCGCTGCCATTAATAAAATTGTAACTTTGCCTGCACCTGGAAGTTTCCTCTGCCCTCTCACACTTTGCCAGCTGTAATGCCCGCAGCATTTAGCTGGCAAAGCCTAATGACATATTAGCAATTAGAGAGGAGCAGGTTTAATGATTTCATCAGGCCCATGGCGCTGCCCAGCTTTATTTAATTGCAGTCCAGATTGCAGTTATGGTGTGGCCATTGCCTAGGAGAGGAAAATGCAACTGCTGTTGGAAGTCATACAGAGGTGTTGGTGCATTTCAAAGGCAATTCAATTGCATTTGTTCACAGTGACAATCTATGAATAAACAGAAGTGGTGGCGCTTTGTAAATTGGATTATCTTGTGTCCAAATGGGATTTTTGTTTTAAAATAAAGGGTTATAAAGCCCAGATCTTTTTTGAATTATCCAAAGATAATGACCTTACCCTCTCTACCTTTGAAACAAAAGTCTAGGTGTGAAATTTAAACTGAACGATGGAACTGTAATAAACTCGTATTATTATTTGTGGTTATTATTATTTTTTTTCCCCAGCACAAGATACATTGATCTTGTGTAACTTGCTGTGGCTAAAGTCTTTTTGACTGCAAAGTAATGTATTATAGTTTCAACTAGATCTGCTGTGGCTCACAGAAGAGTCTTATATGTAGCTTAAAGGACTAGTAGTTCAACATTTTCAAGGATATCTGATAGCTCAGTGAAGCTCCAGCTCCAGACTGGAATCAGGAGGACATTGACATGATTTAAACTGCAGTAGTCGTGATCATTGGTGCAGTCTTATGAACCAATGAACCAGTGGTCAAATTTTATGATATGAACCATGTCTGTTGTTGATATATAAAGTGTAGGTGTGTATGCATTTCCTGTATTACAACACAAAGATGGAGAGTACCTTTCACCATCTTACTTCAGTAAATGACGTCTCTGTCGGGGTGAGCATCTGTTTGTCTGACCACTTCAATGTCACCATGGTTCTTGCTTGATTGATATAGTCAAAAATGTATGTGTGCCTGCATGTGTTTGCATATGGACTTTTATGTTATGGTGTGCACAAAGGGAGATATCAAGTGCACTCTTAAGATAGTGCAGCATAATGGAAACAGCCATACACACAAAGGAGTGGTGATGTTACAGAAGGTACATAAAAGAAAGCTCTGCATTCATATTTGTATCTTGTATCTTGGCAGGATTTTACTGTGCTACTGTATGTTATTTGTTAAGTCAAAAAATAAATGTCATCTTGTCTTATATTGGGTTATGATACCCCTAGAAAAGACAATTGCACCTACTACATTATAAAAACAGTGCTTTGCCTACTTTTATTTCATTTCACCTTGAGAAAAAGAGAATCGCTAACTGAATATATAACTTGAAATGTTGCTGGGTTCATGTCTGTGTGAATTTTTGCCATTTATACCCTCAAAAGGAAAAAATTACATGTTCAGTCTTGCCACACGACATGGCCATTCTAAATAGATTAGGCTTTTTTCTGTTTAAATTTCCACAGTGGCAATGCTGTTCAAAATTATTGACACCATATTGAGGGCTTTCACTTCTCAAACAAGCTCAAATGATGGAAATTCTTTTTGCATTTGAATGGCTGTTTATCCACACTACACGATTCTCTGAGAGGAATGGCAGGATTATTTGCAAGACTGTATTATCCCACTCACAGATTTAAGCTCAGGCTGTACACACCGTAAACCTCCTAAAAATAGAGAAAACATCAGAATCAAAGTCTAAGGTGCAAAAGGGCTTAAAACTGATTTTCCAATCACTGTGTTTTGAACCGAAAATATGTAATAAACATGCATTGACTGATTTTTGGACACTTGTGTTGGCAGAATCAAACTGTAAACAACACTGACAAGTTATCATTTCCTATTACCATTAAAGTAAGCTATTAGCTAAGTATAGCTAATAGGGTCATATCTACACATCCAAAAGACACTGAGCAAAATCAGCATTTATTTGGAGTTTTGGTCCAATTTTTTGTTTTACTTTTGTTCTGTTTTTGTTTCCACCAAATATCTGTTAAATACACTATGTTCACCAACTAGTCACTAACTTTGTCTGTCTATCTTTAAATGCTGAGTAGGTGTACAGTTTTTTTTCAGAGCTTTCTTGCAACTGCCTGCAGAAACAACGACAATAAGAGCAGGGAGACTGAATCCAAACAGTAACGTTGGGGTGAAACAATCTTCCAAATTTGATTTCAATTTGAGTCAAATAAAAATATTAAAAAACTTTTGATTAACACAGGTTGGGGTAAACTATGGTATGGTTAGGGTTAGGCAACTAAAACACGTGGTTAAAGTTAGGGAATGAATGTGGATGTGTCATGGGGGCAAAATTGTACCTGCACCAGCCCCATGTTGGTAGAAAAAGCTGAATGTGTGTACCTGATCCGATCAAGCTGGCCTCTGTCCCAGACCTTATGTCAGCTAATGTTGTCGTTCCTTCATCATTGGCTGCAAGTCAGCACCCATTACCTCTCTGATCCACCCCTCCATTTTCCCCGGCCTCCGTCTCACCCCACCTCTAAACACTGCCAACATCAGCACAGGAATACTAACAGTACCCTGGGATGGGAGAATCCAAGCTGACAGCTCCCCAAAATAATAAACTCCCACGTTCTCTGGGAGCAACAATGGAGCATTGCCAACGGCATTATCCTCAATATTGATTTATTACATAAACAATACAATACAGTAATAAAGATGCTTTATCTGGAATCTAAAGGTAACAGCAAGGAGGGGACATTGTAGATGGTGAGTTGATTAACCTTCAGGACAAAACAATTATCCACTCTTTTATTCTACTACAGGGCAAAACAGTGTATTGAACAGTACTGTATTCTAGTGTGGGTGCGTTACAGCCTGAGACAAAGATGCCTCGCAGCTGGAATTGTAATCCATTGATCTGAGCTAGCAGGAAGCAAGAAAAATGAAAAAAGAACGAAGACATTATTTTTTCTTCTGGCACATTGATCAGGAATGTTTGAGGTTTTTCTTTAAAGGCACTACAGAATAAGAGCAGAGAGAGAGAGAGAGAGAGAGAGAGAGAGAGCAATTTTAAAAATACACACCAGCGTGAAAGAGATTAAATAAGATTCACTATAGAAGTTGGAATGAGGAAATAAATCCTCTCTGTGTTTCATTTAATTTCTTCCTCTCTCCAATGTTATTAATGCCTGATCCTTAATTACTTTGTGGACCGCGGTGAGTCGACGCTTTTATCCAGAGAAGGAATAATTTTTTGTAGAACATGGAGAAGCTCTTCACACTGGCTAATTTTTTGAGGACTGTTCTGGGGTGTAATAAATGGACGGGACAAAAACCACAAACAGCAATGCTGCATTTGTCGTTGCTTGAGCGCCCTCCACTCTGCTCCCTCCTCCATCTTTCTTTAGGGAGTACTTACACAGTTTTGACGCTTGAGGTAATTAATTTGTGGGGAGGCTGTGTTTTGGTAGAAGGTAGACTACCTTCTACCAAAGAAGTCTTATGAAAACTGGTGACAGTTGATTTGTGGAACATTAATGTTTAAAAAGATGTTGCAATTTTTAATCATGAAGCCTATGTTTAATCATGAAGCCTATGTCAAAGTATGAGAGGTTTGGATGCCCCGATTGATCACTCATCTTATTCTCAGAGGTCCCACTGACGCTGAAGATTTGTTGCTAGGGGCAGGACAGCTCCACAGTGGATGTTCAGGCATGGCCTGATTAAAAACATACAGACTACCTTTTGCCTGCTGTAAATTCCCTCATTGGTATCATTCATAGCTGTGGATGCAAAGACACCTTTTTGGATTGCCTTTCCAGATGCAGGAAACAGTGTCAGCACTCAAAGGACCTCCCCTTGTCATGTTTGCTTTCTCTAAGGATGCGTGTATGTGTGTGCACTTTCCTGTTTATGAATGTATGACAAAGTCATGTTAGATACATTCCCAGCCATTTGAATAGAATGGATAGCCGTCATTAGCGAGGCAGGGTCTAAATCACTCGGCCTGATAACGGTACAGGCTGCGATGGCTTTGCCTATTGCATTACCACACAGCAGCGAACCCTGTAATCATCACAATTCCTCAATCGATGAGGCTCAGTGCTCCAATTGACAAATCGACTCCTTAGCCTCCAGCTCACCCGTTCCTCCCTTTTTTTCTCTGTTACTGACTCAAGATGAAAGTAGAAAAGACTCTGCATCCCTTTATGCCACATTGTGTGTAACCCCCCCATTTCCATAGCTTTGGGGTATTCAGCCTTTGGACAGAAAATAGCAACGGATTGTTCAACCTAAGCATTGATAATGTGGCCGCTGGCTGCTCTTGGAGGGCGTCGAGCACAATAATTCCATTAAGCGTTCAGCACAGAGGCCGACATTTGCTTCCTGAACTTTCTCCTATTCATTGGATTGGAATTGGAATATTCATATTCCTCCATGTGAGATGACGCTTATTCCTGCCTCTGTACACATGCACAGCAGCCATGGCTGATAACCGTGTTCCAATGAAAGTGGAGCTGACACAGCTGATATTTAAGGAGATGCATGAGTGCTTCCTCTTTATTGGTACACTGGAAAACTGATGGTAAAGTGTGAATATAATAATGAAATCACATATTTACAATTTATAGCTGGACTATATAGGCAATAATAGCCAATTTTAGTCATTTATAAATGTACTTATTTCCAAACTGGGACATTTAAAATTAACCTACTGCCCTCATCCACATGGTTACAGTGACATCAGTCCCTGAAGGTGTGCTATGATTTACGGGGAACATCTCAGTGCCCCTTAGTTATATTGAGGACCAATTGTCTCTCCATCTATATGGTGTTCTGTCAGTTCTATACGTCCCAGAAGATGAAGAAATAATTCTTTGGCAGTGGGTTGTAACCTTGCCTCACTTGAGCTGATGGACATGTATGTAGGGCTTTGTGAGGGGGTGAAAATGGGAGAACATTCAGGGATAAAAAGAAAAGTCACATACAGGTCTCAATGTGCCATCGCCTTACATGTTTATTAAAGGCATAAACATGTAGCTCATATTTTGATCCAAGATTCAACACATTAAAATGTATACATGCATGGTTGTTTCGCCAAACATTTGAGAAGCGTATGTCCCCTGAGATAGCATTGTTATACTTATGCTTCTAAATAGCGTGATTAATCACTTCAATAATATCATCATCAATCATCATCATCATCAAGTTAATCGGGCACCTCTTCATTTTGATGTCACCAGAGCCCTCCAATACAAAAGAGAGTGCTGATCTGCAGGGGACCTGACATGTTTGCATTAAGTAACATGATGTGGCAGGAAGCTAACATAAAGAAGCTTTGGCATTCTTTTGCTGTATCAATGGCACAAAAGTCCAAACAGGAAAACGGAAAAAACAACATTACTGTACCTGCTATCAACTACCTGCATGCCTTGAAAAACATTTGGACAACAAGAAAAAGTGAAATTGTTGAGAGAATAGAAGCAAGGTAGAGCTTAAGAAAATGTATCAACGGTATGTTTTTAAGGGTTAAATTCACCGTCCCAAAAGACAAGAGTATGGCTTCTCTTAGAATTACATACATAAGTTCATGTATTGCTAAAACTCCCCATTAAGACAAATAATTATTGTGGCTAATTATTATTGAAGCACATACAGTACAACACAATTAATATACACTGTGAGAAGGAACTGACATTGGCTGATTTATGTTGTTTGTAGTAAAATGACAACATTGGGCCAACAGAATATACTATGTAGTAACCCAAGAACTGAAGTTTGAAGTGAACAGGTCACAGTGGCCTCCACAGGGCTGCCACTACAGATGGCTCATTAGACTAGAGTTTGATACACCCCCCCTGCTCTCCACTTTGCCTCCATCTTCCATCCCTCCATCCTGCTGTCATCTCTCTTTCATCAGTCTAACACTCTACCAGCTGCTCACATCTAACAACCACAAGAGTTCAGTCACCAGAAAGAAAGAGAGAGCTGTGAAACATATTGCACTATGAAAACTGCAACAAAAATAGCTCACGTCATGCCTTTCTTAAATAAAGCGCACACAGAAAATGTAAAACACTCACCTATTACCTATTGCCTGTGCATCAGGAGTCAGGTTGCACCCACTTGCCAAACTTAGCATATTAAAATGCAAATGTTCACTAAATTAAGATTTACTGAATACATCACTAAATTAAAATGGGATGCACCACACAAACTAGTTCCTATGTAGAGGTTCGTGGTTTTTAAATACGTACACTCAGTAGCTGCCAGGTGTAACTGTTACATAGCTAATTGACAACGTTAGCGAGCCACAGTAAGGCTAATTCATGGACTCATTTAGATTGAAGACCGAAAGAAGGTATGTGAAATGTGGCCGACATATCTGACTTGACACTTTTTAAATTCTCTTTGACAAGGAAGTAAACTGGGAAGATGCAAAATTACATTTGACTAAAATAACATAATTTACCTCAAATTACAAAATGTTTAGATGTTCAGATATTATGCTAACTTTGAAACATATTTTTTTGGAGGTTTGCAGATTTAAATAGAACAAAGTAACACTTACATTACAGGATAAAGTCACTGGTCTGACGTAACCAAGTGCAGCTAAACTCGGTTAAAGTGATTCATTGACTGCAAAAACATGGTGGAGCAGAAGAGGAAGGAATCACAGCGTGGCCTTAAAGAGACAGAAGCTAAAGTGTTTCAAACACTGGGTGAAATGAGGTGCTGCAGCAATCTACAGTATGAGAAAAATATATATATTTTTGAACATTAAAGAATTAAAGATATGACGAACTTGTTTGCAAAGAGTTGTTTATTGTTTGAGTACACTTGATGAATGTAAGTCCCAAATTCCCTCTCTTTTAGCTCTGTGTTTGGGCTCCACCAACTCCACTACGTTCACCAGCTAGTCTCTAACTGTGTCTGTCTGCTGTTTGGTGCTGAGCAGGTAGTGCACAGTGGGTTTTAGAGCTTTTTAACTGACAATTGCGTGAGTAAACCAAAACAGACAGCTAAATAATACATTAGACAACAAAGACTTTTCCTAGCAACCAATTACACATTACTAAAGTCTTTACTAGATAAGAAACTTCTTAACTTTTAAACGTTCAACACGATTAATAAATTGTGACTTTGAAACGTTACAAAGAGAAGGGCGCTGCACAACCTTTGTAACACATTTACGATTTGTTGGTGCAACCTGGTCCAGAAGAGACGAGAGATCAAGATGACGAGAACACATAGGTTGTTCTCCTGAGTATGTGTGCAGCAATTTATTGATTTAGTATGTGTTTGTATATAGAATCCAGTATTTTATTACAATGAGAAAATACAGCTCCTCTTTTATCTTTTCTCAAGCAATTACTAAAATGGATTCATTTATATGTGCGTGCACAGGGGTGACCTATATTTTGTTCTACAACATAAAACCCTTACATAAATTACATAAACATGGTATACAACCCCTGTAGATGCAAGTGTTTGTCTATGTACTGCAAAGATTTATTTCATTATTTTTAAATCCAAGGCCATGCATTTTATCAAACAGCGGCATTGCTCCTGGTGTTTCTTTTTTTTTACGACACTTTCATCATCACAGTGTGTGTATCTCTGAAGTTTATTAGACATTGTTTATGGCTCTGGAGTAAAGACTTGCATGCCTGGTGTTCATGTGAATTATTGATGTGTGTCGAGTCTTCGTAATTGTGCTGTGAGGTGTCTTGTCTATGATCAGGTCATTACATGAAGCCCTGTGTTGACAGACAGAGTCCTTGGTTGTGAAAGTGTCACTGATTAAATTGATCTGATTGAAATGTGTCCCCCAGAGATGGGTTTGACCCATAAAGAGCCGGCAGGGCCGCACTGCCTCATTGCTTCTGTAACAACCACCATCACTTAAGATGTAACCCCAACACACAAGCCTGTATTTTCCAGCAATACAGTTTAAGCATTTGAGAGTGTGCAAAATGTCAACATGACCTTTTCGTGCATGAGTGGGATGCTGCCACAGTTTTCCATCATGACTGAACTCCTCTGGAAATGCTCTCCATAGGAAAAATATATATGAGCAAAACACAAGAGAGAGCAAATGAGTGAAGATCAAAGGTGTTTATAAAAAGGGGAAATCGCAGGAAATCTTAGTATTTAAGGATGGCTTATTAGCTGTCTGACTGAGGGGGGAGAGAGTGACACAGAAACATAAAGAGATTCTCTAAATGTGGTTTCAACCTTTTTATAATAAGATTAATATTTTATCACAGCTGCAGCAATTAAACAGCTATAATTTTCATCTGCTGTGAAGTACAGGGTCATCTTCTCTTCTGTTCTCTTCTCTTCCTCTCTCTCTGAGAAACATCAAAGAGGCAAAGGGGATATTTAGAGTATTTCCTCCCGCTTTTTAGACAGTGTTACCAAACACTTCATTCACCTTGAACTCGTGGTGCACTTACAGAAAGCTGGTGTAGGGACTGGGACTTGATTGAGAAAGATTTAAGCATTAAAATTAAATTCATGAAATTCATGTTGCAATAAAACATTACCCCAACCTGTGCACAGATGGAAAGGAACTGTGCATGGCTAAAACTGATCTATAAAAACAGCCTTGGGGACAGAGATGAGGGTGAAATTTCCCAGTTATTTCCGTGTGAATGTGAATGTCCCTCCCTCACATCATTCCTGCATGCAAAGCCCCACAGAGCCACATAAGGCTGAACACCTCATCCTTGAATCCACTGTTTGCTTCACAGGTAAACACCCTACTTCTCTTCCTCTCTGATTTCTTCTGCTTGAATCCCCAAGAGACATCTTGTTCCTATCAGTCAATAATCATTGGCAATATAGCCAGTTAGGTTTCATGTCCACAGTCTCTCCTCCTCTCCTCCACATTTCGTTTATATGAAAGGTGCTTAAAACAGCCAGCAGGAGGACATTAAAGCCCCACTCACAGTTGAAACCAGAGAGCAGCTACTGAAGCTTAAACAGTCCTTCCCTCTCGCAGACTGGAAACTGACTCGAGGTTCAGTGTGTGAAAGTGCAGAGGTGGCTGTAAGAGAACAACACATTGATTCCACCTAAAATGCGCTGTTGTTTGGGTGCAGGTAATGTGTCTGAGTGCAGGGAGAGGGACTCTGGAGATGGCTTGAACTGCTTGGTTATGTTGTCTAATGAAGCTTCATTTTCTCTGCTTTTGGATGGGGCTCACCATCACCAAATCCAATTGGTGAGAGACAGTGGGGAAAGTGTGCAGCCCCTGGGACTCCCTCCATCCCCATCTCTGAAATGAGAAAACTAATAATAGGACATGGCTGGGTGTTATTGCAGAAGGAACCACAGTGCTCGCTGATTCTGTCCTGTTGGAGCAAGATGGTGTGTGTTTGAGAGATCAGATGTGATTTAATAAGGCGGGTCAAAGATCAGGATCAAACACCAAACAGTAACTACTGCTACCAAGACACATTCTTGCAAATTCATATATTTTTTCCTAATCCAGTCAGAGATTCCTGTGTATCATGGACACATTTATCTGTATTTAATGTGTATCAATGTTGCATGATATTATGAATGACTGTTTGGTGCTTTCGTCTCTGCCTGCATGTCCATCAAGTGTCTACCTGGACAGAGAAAGACAGAGTGAGGTAAAGTTGGAAGAACAGATCCTTGAGGGAATATGGTGGTGGCTCCCGCGCTAATGAACTCCCGACTTATCTGACCTCTCTGGGCTCCCGAGAGAGTTAGCAGCCACACACACTGCAGCCAATTAGACCCAACCTGGAATCCGAGACACAGAAGATTATAAGGGAGCAGCGACAGAGCCACTGATAAGTGAGTGTGCTATGAGGGGGGATGGTATTGTTAGGAGTTTGAGGATCACAGTGTTTATTTAAAGCTGCACAAGTCAATGTTTTCAGATGAACAATGGATCAAACCACTATGTGTAATGATGAAGCGGTTGTTTATAGCGACTAACCCTCAGAGAATTGTCACCTGACTAAGCAGTTCCCCTCAGTTGTAGGGCAATTTCTAGTGTCTTTCAGCTCATTGTTTTGGTTGTATGACCTGCAACTTTACTGTTACTGTTTTGGTTGAGTCTCACTACTCTCATCATGAGAGTGGTGAGTAGGCAGTTTTCAGCTCTGATAAACCCACTGTACGCTGCCTGCTGGGGCACCAAAAGGCAGACAGACAAAGATAGCAACCAGCTTGTGAACGTAGTGGAGCATTTAGCAGCGAAAAAGCCAGATATTTCCCTCAGGAGTTGGTGGAGTGTAAAACAGAGCTAAAAGGAGAGTAAATATTGGATTTAACCCTCCTGTGGTGTTTGGGTCAAATCTGACCGATATACAACTTTATAAAATCATAAAATTTGTCAAGTCATTTATGGGAACCTGTCTCTTTCTCACGCTTATGTGCCCATCCCCCACGTGAACCCCACTTTACAGAATAAACAATGTATCATATCATCTAACAGAGACCCTACATGAACCTTTATTTGTGCCTTGCTCTCATTTTACTCTGTGACCACAATTTACTGTCAGAGAGGCTCTGGACCGAATTTTTTAATCAGATGAAGAGGAGATCGAAGTTGAACCGGAGACAGAGGAGGATGTGTCACAACTGGAAGATCTGACCAGTCAACAGATGAAGAGGCCCCTGAGGAAAAAGCACCTGGAGAAGAGGAACTAGAAGAAGAGGCACCTGGGGTGATATTCCTGTCCAAGGGCAGCAACTTGCTCTGGAGGCAGAGCAAGAGTGGGAAACATTGACGCCACGGCCAACACAGTATGCAATATATCGTCTAGATGACATCAAGTCCAGCTTCCAACTCTTTTTACCAGAGTCCATGGAGGAAATCATACTGGACATGACAAACCTGGAGGGGAGGCGTGTGTTTGGGGACACATGGAGAGCATTGGACCAGGTAGACCTCCAAGCATATATCGGTCAAACAATTACACACACACACACAACTTTTCATGTTGATTTTCTGATGTTCTGTGAATTTGGTCTCTTTTTTGATTATTTTTATAATTTTCAGTGTGTATTCTTTGTATATTCCCTGCAGTTATTCATGTTCTCCACTGGTCTGAGGCATTTGAGCTTTAAAAGATTTAAAAGATGTTAAATAAGATTTGGTGATGATTATATTTGAATTATGTTTTTTGTGTTAATGTAAGAGCAGTTAAACCAGACCGGTCAAATTTGACCGGGAACACCAAAGAAAGGGGGTAAAAACTAACATAATACAAGGATTAAATAAACTACTTTGGTGCAAAGTGGTTTGTATGTTGCTTATTCGAATGTGCCAAATTTTAACAAATCTGTGTGGGTTGCACCATGTGTATTACATGCATGGGTTGCAATGCAAATTAAATGAGTGCAAACTGCTTTTTCCTCCTGCAAAACACCATTCAGAGTTGGAATTGTGACATTCATGGTTGAGGGGTGAGAGGTGAAATTAGTCCAAACTTCCTCTCCCAAAATCATAATCACAGACTGCATACAGACATAGCATCTGTGAGATAACATTTAGTTTTCCAAGGATCCCTCTAAAGAGCAATCACTTGATTGGTTGCCTGATTAGTTCCAAATATTTATTTTAAGACAGTAGGGTAAGAGTAGCTCTCAGTTTTTACCTGGTGTTCATCAAAAAGCAGCACTGCACTCTGTGATTTTTAGTTTGACAGCTAAGAATCTTGGTGTTACGCTTGATCCTACCCTGTCTATAACTGCATTAGTCCAATAAGTAATGTCCACGCTTCCTACTGATGTATTTTTGAAGATTTATTCTCGCTCTCTCTCCCTCTCTGCTTCTCCATTTCACCGTGAAAACTACAAAATAAATAAACAAACGTTTCAAATATATATCAGCGCTACACTCTCTCAAGCTAGCCAACAGTTTTAACAGGTT
>JAVQJL010034448.1:0-63152 GCA_036024295.1 Nannoperca obscura
CACATACTTATAACTTCATAAACACGTAGCAGCAAAGGAAAAGATATCAAGTCAACTCTGTCCCACTTTCGTCCATCTATTCTCACCCTGGGATAAGAACACAGGTCAGACTGCTCTTAGCTTCCTAAACAAGTTGACTCCAGTTTCTAATCAGCCCGAGGCTGTCTGCTACGACAGAGATGACATTGACAGAAATTATCTAAGTGCAAAGAGTAAACATGATCCGACATTCATGTACAGTTATTATAGCAAAGCACATGAAATCATAAGAAATATAATAGAGATCAATTTTGCCACCACATCCTTCAGGGCTGATATTTCTGTGTGAACACACACAAGCAGACGTTGTCTGGTTACAGATTTGTATAGAATGTATGCATTTGCATGTTTGTAAATTTATGTTTGTGTTTGTGTGCAGTCTCCTCTTTTTGTCTGTATTATCCTTGTCCTTTGTTGTCGTGCAAAGGACTTAATGGCAAAACAAATTGGATTTGACTTGATTAAACTTGACAATTCTGTTCTTGTTTTCCCTGTCAGGCACAGCATCTTATTTATGCACTGGGGCCTGGCACCCAAAGGGCCCTGATCTCAGCAACTGTACCTCCCACTGGGTCAACCAAGTAGCCCAGAAGGTTTGTATGAGCTCTGCCTCACTGTTTTTCTTCTAAGTGGAATGTGTTTCTTATAAACATAGGGGGGTAGACAAAATAATAGAAACACCGACCAATTTTAATCAGAGTTACAAAGATGGCAGCAAAACTGTGTCAGATTAGCTTGAACGCTGCATTTGTCAGCTATGAAAGAAGCCTGGAAATGAGGACTTTGATACGTTTTCAGAACTGTGACTTTGATATGTGTGAAGTTGAAGGCTGCAAAGGTTTACATGTTAAGGAAAATTGTGACAGGCACACTACATCAGAGACAAGACAGGCATAAACTGTATATATCAGTAGCATACATGTAATAATATTACCAACTGGCATGCCTTTAATATGACGCCAATTTTGTGATTACATTTGCCTCCAAGTTAAAGGCCTTTTACATGTTAACAGTATTTTCTCTACCCTCTGCATAGTGTGTTATAGCTGTAACAGGAGATAGAGCAAGCAACTTTCTGTGTACATGTTACGCATAAAAAAACAACTTAAAAAAACTGCCACCATGGCAACTCCTACGTGAAGAAAACATAAAACCTTCTTTTCATAACTGGCATTTCAAGGACTCATTCAAGTGTGACTTGATGTTAGAAACAGGGCTGTAAAGAACCCTCCAAGTCTGTCTTCTTGCATTCTTGTGAATATTATTCACTCTCTCCCCCCGTAGATCCGCAGCGGTGAAAATGCAGCTAACTTGGCCAACGAGTTAGCCAAACACACCAAAGGCCCCATCTTTGCCGGGGACGTCAGCTCCTCGGTGCGCCTGATGGAGCAGCTGGTGGACATCCTGGATGCTCAGCTGCAGGAGCTCAGACCCAGTGAGAAGGATTCTGCAGGGCGGAGCTTCAACAAGGTAACCACATCGACCAGAAAAAAAGCCCCGAACAACAATGCCTCTCTTGCTGCATCACTCTTCACTCACAAGTTAATGCTTTTAAAAGACAAATGGAGAAGGGAATACAGTGCTCCCCCAAATAATACAGGAATATGTACAGTAGCTGATATTGTTTGTCACATGCATTCTTTATCCTTTTTTTCCAACTCAGCAACGCTGTAAGACAGACAAAACAGAAACAACAAAAAGCAGTTTTGTAAATTTAGACTTGACATGTAGCAGAGATCTGTCTTCATGGCAGTAATTGTACTTTTGTGGTATTGGCCATAATTTGGCTCTGCCAAGTGTGATACTTCTACAATGTGTCAGGAGGCTTTGAGAGGAACATACAGCATGTCATAAATGTGAGCTAAAGCACTTTAGTCTTCGACCTCCAGGTAAGCAGGTCAGCATCACATGAGACAGTACGCCAGGTGATGGGGAGTGGCTGGATCAGTCATTCAGTAGTTACTTTGTGTGTCGACCACTCAGTCAGGGCCTTGTTTCTACAAAGCCTTTAGTCGAGCTCATGAACTTGTGCAAATTATGTGTCTCTATTTTTTATCTGTTCTTTTTCTTTTCTAATAAAAAAGCTTCAAAAACGAGAAAGGACATGCAGGGCATACATGAAGGTACTGAAGCAATGCTTCTGCCCACTCTGCTTGCTGCCGTCCCCTCCTCTTTCCCTGTGCTACTGTATATGCCCCAGCCCCAGTTAAGCAGCATGTACCCTGTGCACTGTCATGTACTCCCTCTTCTCTGTGCTTCCTGCTTTTTTGAGTAATATCTGCCCTACGCACAGACACACAACTGTACCCAAAGTGCTTTCTAAGTCATCTCCAATTACTGAGGCGGCTTCTGTACATGTTTACGTGTCTCTGTGTTCCTTATATGTGTTTACAGCGATGGTGTTTTTTGTTTTTTGTTTTGTTTTTCCTGATTCTATGTTCTCTAAGTGTTTACTCAAGATTGCACGTCTGGATGCATAACACCACGACTCAAACAAACATCCTACTCTTACATCCCTCTCATTATTCATTTGCTGAAGGATTTGCCGCTTTGTTGCAATTTATGGTTTTATATAAGCGTAATATAATAACATAAAACGCTCCTGAATCAAACACAGTTCACTTGTGATTCATTCAAACCAAGGACCATCACCTGACCTTTCCCTGCATGTTAAGTAAAAATAGTGGCTCTTGTTTTACAAGGACATAGGTTTTAGGTTAAGGAAGTCATTTGTTTCATAAATTAAAGTTGCAAATCTTCAGCTCTACCTGGTTAATAGGGTTAGCCAGGTCAAACCATTTTTTCTCTTTTTACTCGAATGCTATCAGGTTGGATTCATACATCAAAGTATTTTGGCCATATATATCCCTCAACCATTAGGGAGATCAGTGTCCTCCACCTGCCACCAAAGTCACCCCCCTCAATCCAGATTTCTCCTTCGGGAGGGTATTAAAATGGATCGAGCTAATTAGCCATTCAACGGCCGTGCGCTCATAAAAAGAAAGGAGGGAAAGGGAAAAGAAATACATGTATGTAGTCTCACCACCTCCCCAAAAATGTCAAGTCATCATTTGGATTTTTAATGTCACTGCATGTAGATTTGAAGCCCGACTTAGCGTCAGGGTTAGAAAGGTTGTGTCGATGTAAATGACAGCGTTTATTTGACTAATGACAGCCTGAGAGATTCTGGGACCGATATCTTTGAGTCAGCAGTATCTGACATCTGCCGTACTGCCCCCACCCTTCCCACCAGACGTTGTCGGCATTGATTCCCTGATTAGACTCAATGATTTGATTATTTCCTGAAGAAAACCCGACGTCGTCTGGATGCTACGCCCAATTTATCCGCTATCTGTCCTGGGCTGTTCGGGCGGCAGAAAGTGGGAGGCTGGAAAAATGTTTGTATAAAGGATACATTTCAAGGAAACAATTGAACATATCATTTTGTTTTGTTTTACACACATTTCCTTGTCCTTTTTTAGGGTTTTTTTGCAGGGTGACTCAATGACTTACTGTGCAGAAAAGTGTTTGCACTTGAGTACAAGTTGACTGCAAGTTAAAAGAAAATACAGTTTCTACATCCTGAACGCTGAAATTTGAAATTAGAGAAGTTTATCCGAGGACAGCTTTTGATACTTTGACTTTCATCAGGCCATCTCTTAATATCCTGCCATTAGACCCGATAGGCTCAACACACTGTGTCTGCCCTGATGCATCGTCCTTGAAAAAGAAACTGAATCTGCACCATCTCCAATGATGCTCCTGTTCTTCCCTCCCTCTTCATTGTCTCCGTCATATTCAATACAGTTGCAAGAAGAATGTCTTTCTTAGTCAGTAAACATCTCTAATTAATTGTCATATATACTTTCAAAAAATACATGCCCTTTCACCTTCATTTTAATCCTTACAGATGTGACGCTTCAGCATTTCATTTCTATTTCATTTCAGTGTCTGCATGGTACTGCTTATGCTTGAAAACAAGTGCGTTTTTTTCCGAGTTACTCAAGTGTCTTTGTTTTTGTTTGTGTGCATATTTGTTTGTTTGTCTGGCTCGACACAGGCCATTGTGGACACGGTAGATAACCTCCTGCGACCCGAGGCCTTGAAGTCCTGGCAAGACATGAACAGCACGGAGCAAACGCACGCAGCCACCATGTTACTGGACACTTTGGAGGAAGGGGCCTTTGTCCTTGCCGACAACCTCATGGAACCTGCCATTGTCAAAGTTCCTGCAGACAACATAAGTAAGTAAAACAAGAGTTTGTGGTGAGCAAATGACAAGTGCTCTCGATTGATGCGAGCTCAGTTAATTTAATTACTTTCTATTCATTGAGAGAGCAACTCTTGTGATAGGAGAACAAGGCCGCCACATAAAAAAAGACTTTGTTTTCATAATAAGGCTTTAAACCTCGAGGGAACAGAAAAACAACGCATATTAGGTTTAACGAGTCGCTTACTGACAAAGTGATGAATATCAGACAATTAAATAGACTGGATTCTCTGATTGCGCACGCTTAGTTTATAAATGTATGCGTCTAGACCTTGTAACTCTATACATTAATGTGAACATTAGCCTGCTGTGGAGTCAGAAAACGTACATTGTTTATCCACAGCCTCCGCCACCGCCTCCTCTCATTCTTCTGTTTTTAGACCATATAAGGAAGGCTTCTCCTTAGTTGCTTTTTTCCTCTGCAGTGTTGTTTTATTCATATTAGTAAGAGTCTCACTGGGCTGAAATGATCACTCTGTGATTGACGTTTTTATTGTGTAGCTCACTGTCACAAAGATTTAGTGTTTGAGTCGTTGATATGTCCTTTGGTCCGTGCCAACATTTCAGTTTGTGTAGAAATGTCAGGAAGAAAGCATTGGCATCAGTATTCTGCTCTTTTCATTTTAATGCCCTTGCCTCTGAGTCAAACGGTGTGAAATGACCAATATCTCATTCTCTCGTCCTTTTATCTTTCTTTCTCTTCCTCTAACCCATCCCCCGCCTTTCACCACTTGGCAGTCCTGGATGTGTATGTACTCAGCACTGATGGCCAGGTCCAGGATTTTAAATTTCCACAATCCAGCAAGGGTGGTATCTCAATCCAGCTGTCAGCCAACACTGTCAAGCTCAACAGTCGGAACGGTAAGCTCTCTTAAATGTACCAAAAGAAAAGAAAGAAAGAGAAACTTATTCAAGATAAGTCTGTGTCTCTAAGAGCAATGTGCTTATTCAGTGTGTGAGAAGCTGGGAAATGCATGCATGTGTTTTTGACTTTTGCTCACATTCTTGTTTCTGTGAAAAGCGAAGAGTCTCTCTGTATTAATGTGGGACCACAACAAAGGTTTTTATCTCAAAAAACCCAGAGCCCTACGATTTTGGCTGAAAAATGAGAGGCCACTTCTCTCATTCATGCAGTTCTTTTGTTGAATATTTTTAAATTGAATTACATCGAAATTAATTGGAGTGTTAGAATATTTGTAGTCCTCTTTTTGTGTGTATGTTGTCAGCACAATTTTTTTCTTCATACATCCTCTAAATTCTTTTTTGAAGCATGATTTTCTCTTCTCCTCCTCTGATGTCTGTCTACATTTTTCACTCCACAGGAGTTGCCAAACTGGTTTTTGTTCTTTACAAAAATCTGGGCCAGTTCCTCAGTGCAGAAAATGCCACCATCAAGATGGCCAACGAGGCTTACGGCCGCAACGTGTCAGTGGCTGTCAACTCCCACATCATCGCTGCCTCAATCAACAAAGAGTCCAGCCGTGTATTCATTAATGACCCGGTGATTTTTACCCTGGAGCACATTGATGTGAGTCTCCCTGCTGGAGTGAATGGAGAGGTCATATTAAAAAACACCAGGAGGGAACATCCAGAGTAGACAGAGATCTGCAATTTGAATTGTAAATGTCTGGCTGGGTCAGTCCGCAGTTTATTTAAGTCATTGAACATCAAATTAAAGGAGTCTTTAGAACCTAAGTGAATTCTTAATGAAAACTAATTCTTTAATCAACATTGGGATATAAATGATACCCATTTTCTTTTATAGTGGGGGAAATTAACTCCTAGATTAGCCGTACAATCTAGGATGAAATTACTGGAGCACCAATTATCTTCCGTCTTTTAAAGTTGTCACTAGAGTTCCCAGAGGGCCATGCGGGACTCCATTCTTTATCAGAGAAATTGTGCAATTCCAAAGACATGCCGTCAAACAATTATGTTTCTCTGTTATTAAGGCCTCATATACCCAACTATGCTTCGGTTGATTTGGCAAGCATGTGCCAAATGAGATACAACATATGAATTGCTTTATAAGAGCTGTGAAGTGAAAAATCCTCATCCATATCAGTGAGGAAAAATACTTTGTATGAGTAGGGGGTAAATGGCCTCTGTGTTCTACATGTACTTCAATTTCAGGCAGTCAATTATTTGGACACTTAACCATATCTCTTGTTATCTGCAGATGGAGCGCTACTTCAACTCCAATTGCTCCTTCTGGAATTACTCTGAGAGGAGTATGATGGGCTACTGGTCCACCCAAGGCTGCAAACTCTTGGACTCCAATAAAACCCACACCACCTGCTCCTGCAGCCATCTCACCAACTTTGCCATCCTCATGGCGCACCGTGAAATCTCAGTATGTCACCTTCATTTTTTGTATCTACCTCAAACTGGCTTTTCTTTCAAACTCACCTGTAGAATTTAAGACTTTTTTTCTATTTCATAAGCAAACACAAACCCCCAAACAGTCTTGTTTTTTGGCTTAAATAGCAATCTTGCAAGATTACAGTAATCACAGCAAAGTTAAGAGAGAAGACTTGTGTATACTGTTGTTGCAGTCACTCGACTCCTTTTTTTATTAGATGCTTTGATACACATCTCGTTCTCTACCTCCACAAACTAGAGCCATTTCATAAAAATGACTAAACCCTTGCAAACCCTACCCTTACAGAAAAGTGTGTTCACTTTATTAAAATGTAAAAACTAACCCTCTAAAATGAAACAATGTTTACTTCAGTATAAACACATGTTGAGACCAGTTCAACCAAACAGTGATTTTGCATCTCAGGCTATTTAATTTGAAGGATTTTAAAGACTTGAAAAGGTTAAAGTATCTAGTAGAAATTTGAGGAAAAAGTCAGAATAATATAATCATAATTTTGTATAAGAGAAATGTGTGTCATCTTGTGCCCCCCTCAAATACATCAATCAAACTTTAATTTTAAGGCCAATATTATTTTCACTCATTCAATATAATATGTAAAAGAAGTTTAGTGCGTCTTAGGTCACATGATTTGAGACATAATTGAAACATAAAATGTTCAAACATTCCTCACAGAGCTTAAAGAAAAGCAAGTTAGCTTCTTCCTTTTCATAAACATGTTCATCTTTGATTCCTTCCAGGTAAACGACAGAGTGCATGAGCTTCTTCTGACGGTCATCACTCGTGTTGGGATCGTGGTGTCCCTCGTCTGCCTCACCATCAGCATCTTCACCTTCTGCTTCTTCCGGGGCCTGCAGAGCGATCGCAACACCATCCACAAGAACTTGTGCATCAATCTCTTCATCGCAGAGTTAATATTCCTAATTGGTATCGATATGACGGAACCCAGGGTAAGCCGGAACGATTGCACCCTATTGATTTGGTTTTGATTCATTCCCTCTTGCTTTATCTTCTCTCACCTCCAAAACAAAACAAAAGACCCTTTCAGAGGGAAATGGATGAGACTTTAAGCATTGTTTGTTTCTAACCTTCTCTGCTTGTCCCTGACATGACATGATCGGGACAGAACCATTAATATAGATTACTAAGGGGCCATGTCTTCCACTTGACAGGTCTTTTTTCCCTCTTTCACTTTAAGCCATAATTGCAATGACTCAGCCTGCATCCATACAATTCTTTCACATTTTTTCACTTACCTTTTTCCTCTAGAAGCACTAAAACGTTTTTCCTGCATACAGCTGGGAATCAAGGCTTCAAATGCTGAGCTGGATGATTAAATCTACTAACTCTAACCTTACAATACGAATGCCATTTAAATTTCTACCGTGCTGATGGAAAGTTAAACCTGTGCATAGTCAGAGCCCATGCCGTGAATGAATATTCATTACCTTTTTTCATCAGTTTCACTGATATGTGTTCCACTGAATGGGTGAGGCAGCAGCACTGAATGTCGTCTTTTCAGTGGGTTGTAATAAAACATGGGGTTGATGATATACAATTCTCAATAAAGAAAGTGCTATGGAGATCACTCTTGTCACATTTAAATTATTTTTGTACCACAATTTAATAATAATTTTAAAAAATCCCCATTTTATGGAAGCTGTGTGTGTTGTTTTTCCTTGAAAAAAAATTGATTGTCTAACTTGGTTACTGTTCTGACTCAGATCGGGTGTGCCATCATTGCGGGGGTCCTCCATTTCTTCTTCCTGGCTTCCTTCTCCTGGATGTGTCTTGAGGGGGTCCAGCTGTACCTCATGCTTGTGGAGGTCTTTGAGAGCGAATACTCTCGGAAAAAATACTACTACGTGTCTGGTTACCTTTTCCCTGCCATTGTGGTTGGCGTCTCCGCAGCTATTGACTATGGGAGCTATGGCACCGACAAAGCGTGAGTGAAGCTTTCTGAACAAATGTTGGGAAATGCAGAGCAGACATGCTGGATGTTACACTGTGTGGGCTTACCTCCTGTGTCCGCATGTGGCAGCTTTTGAAAAGAAAATCTACTCATAATTTATGCCAGTGCCTTATGTGCATACCTTGAGACCACACCAAAACATTTGAGCTCCTTTTGCAAGGGATGTGCAGCTGTTCATTTTTTATGTCATTTGAAAGTGGCTGTCAGACTCAACACTGTGGTTTCACAGGGGGCCGCAGCTACATTAATGCCTTTCTGCTTAAAGACCCTCCTGTGACCTCTTGTTTGTAAATGCTCTCCTGAAGACGAGCACTATGCAGAAAAAGGCTTTTACGTAGATTAATGGCCACATCTCAGCCAAGACCCAGCTGTCAAGAGGGGCTACTTGGGGTCTTCCCTGTGTTTAGTACGGCTGTATTAATGTTCAACCTGTGAAACGAGTGATTGAAAGCACTCCCAAGTTAAATATTGACTACACACTCATGTCATCAGCTCAAGTAACCAAAAAATAATTCCTTTCCATTATTATTTAGCTGCATGCAGGACCATAAAGACAAGACTGATATTGTTTTTGTAGTGTGTGCTGCCACAACCTGAAGCGTGTGTTTCTTTGTCACAGGTGCTGGCTAAGTGTGGACAATCATTTCATATGGAGTTTTATAGGACCTGTCACCTTTATCATCATGGTAAGCTGTTTTTATTTTTCTTTGAATACTGAGACTGACAGAGCGAGGAAGGGACTGCGAGGAGAGGTTGAGATGAAAGAGATGAAGGAGAGTGATAAAGGAAGTGAGATGGTAGAACTGAAGGCAAAGTTAGCCGGATTTTTGCTCTTCGGTCTCCTCAGTGATGACAGGTTAATTTTTGCAGCAAAGACAGATTTCAAGGCATCCAACAATTCTCTCCGCCTCTCACCACCTGACAAGGATCAGGATTTGATAGTGTGCTTTAACCGTGCATCCGTACAGCTACCACGGAATCTCACATTACAGTCGTCGCCAAATGGCTTTCAAGTTACACTTTTGTATGATAAAGGAAGAAAACAGATTAAAAATGGCCTTAAGATGTGCATTTTGCACCACACTACTGTAATTGTAAGATGCCACCATAAAGATTTTATAGCTCCTTTTTTCCTCCTGTGCATCAGCCTCCTTGTGTGTTTGCCTACCTTTAGTAAATAGCAGATGACAGCGCAGGGGAGAAGAAGAAACGCAAAGGCACCTTTCTGTTTGGTCACGGACCATCAGGGTGAAGGACATATACCATATCATAATGACATATGTCCCATTGAGGCATGCAATTATTTACCGGTCATGACATTATTATTTCCCGCTCCATCAGAGAGGCTCATAAGAATGAGGCCTTAGGGAGTCTTACCTCCCTGTGCAAAAAAGAACCTAAAGAAATAGCAGATGATATTCCTCAGATATATCCTCCACACCATGTATTGCTTTGCCCTCATGCACACCAAGAGATGAAGAAGCTCTGCAAATGTCTAGCCGCTGTGCAGGGAGGGCGGGTGGTGTTTGTTCAGTACTGTGTTCATTATCTAGCATAATGGTTGGTACTGTATCTACAGATTCAGTGACCCCTGTTGAACATCAAACTGACACTGAAAATATACTGGAGAGAGGGGGCACCCATGTCAAATTCCAGCGAGTCTTTGCACACCATTGGCAGCCCACTAGGAGCTTTCAGAGTAAAGATATAGTGCAGCTCTTTGTCTGTGTGGCAACAAAATAAATAAAAGACGAATCTGCTCACTGGACTGCATTTCACAGTTTTCTCAAAGAGGAGACATTGGAACTCGATGTAGCATTTAAAAATGGAGGAGGCAGTGCACAGCAGACCTGAAAAAGGTCTGTCGGATTTAAATGTCTTTGAGTAAATGTTGAAATGCCCGTTTCTTTTTTGTTTCCATTGATGTTTTGGGGGTTGTTTTGTCCCAGCGCCGGCTTTCAATGTGTGAGCTTATAATTGAGGAAAAGCTAACGTTGTATTAAAACAAACACACATTTCTCCTTGTCTCAGCAAATGCTCTGTCAGCCACACAGGAATATGTTTCCTTTCCCTAAATTGGGCCCTCATTGTTGCTTCTATTATGATTTGCATGAAAAATGCATCTGCAGTGGAAATGATGATCAGGATCCCGGTGGTGATAACCGGAGAGATAGAATCATGACCCTGTGAGAAGCTAATGTATTATAGCAGAGCTAGAGTGTGACGGGAATGAGGTTTTGCAGCACTTGCTCAGGCATCGCACACTGGTCCTCCTAATACTGTGCAACAATTGACTCAAAAAGACAAAGTACTGTGGAAAGGGGCATCTCAGGGGAGCATGCAGGAGCAAGGTTTGTCTACACCATCCGTGACCCTGGTTTCTCTACAAATTGGCTTTGTCCTTGTCAATGAGGGAGAGGGGGGAGGAGGAGAAAAGAAACATGAGCAAGAGCAAAGGAGAAAAAAACAGTGCTGCTTTGGCTCATGTCTGGATCCCCACCCGCCACCCAAGCCATATTTGTGCCAAGTAACTTTGGTTATGACCTGGGGTGGTCATGCTTGTTTCTCATCTTTTTGTTTCTTCTCCCTGTTTTCTTCTTTTTCCTATGTTTTATTTCTGCTCCTGGCTGAAAGGGGCTCTAAATATTGACTGAAAACAAACACTGGTGGAAGGCATTTAGATCCTTGTTCTGAGGTAGAGGTTGCCCTGTCTCTAGGCACAGAGGGTATTAGCTCCATGAAAGGGCAACATGGAAGTAATGAGTGGTGGGGGGAGCCATTAGTATGCTTGAGATAGCTTCAACACAAGGCCTCTTGGATCATGACACGTCGCAAACAGTTCTTATCATCTGGACAGCTCCATCTGCACCTTTAATATTTTATCCCCAAGCAGTTCATTTGGAGTTCAGTGTGTACACACACAGTCCACTTCAGAAAAAGCTTTTTTCCCAGTCCCAGTGTGGCGAGGTGCTTCTGCATGGCTTGCAGTGATGATTCAGAGACAGAGAGACAGAGTGGGGATAGAGGCAAGGCAGCTCCGCTCTAGCAAGGGGGATCCCCCCAGGAAGGGCTGCAAAAGCATGTCGGTGGGGGTGGGAACATGTGCTGTGCTGCTAGGTTACTTTAAAGTACAGTGTGCCTCTCCTCTGTCTCATTGGATCCATGTCACCACCAGGCTGTGTGAAAGGGTTTTTTAAAAGTCCTCGCCCTCCTGTCCCTCTCCCCCCTCTCCCACTGTCTGACTCATGCAGGCGGCTGAGAGAAATAATGGCTGATAGCTGCGAAACAAAACATAGTTTCAGTCTTTCTCTTTTTTCCCAGTCGTGCTTCTCTTTTACTGCCTGGGTTATTGTGAGCGGCTCCATGAGTTGATTGCATGTGGAGGGGTGATGTATTGATCACAGGCAGCCTTTTGATAGCAGTGTGCGCCATAACACGGAGAATTTCTGTTCAGGAGTGAATGGCCGTGAGTCCAGCTCACAAAGGTCATACATTTATTTCATGCCCTCACACTGGCAATGTGTCTCCATTTTTTGTCTTGCCAATGCTTCTCCGCTGTAAACATAACATGATAACACTAAATTCCGCTGTTTATGAGGCTCATCTGGTAGAAAGCTTTTGTTATTGCAAATGTGTTTAGTGATACACTTGCTTACATTTAAGCTTACATATATTTGTCTGCTGTCTTTTTGTAGTTCCCGGATCCTTTGATATGCACTATTGGAGACACACATTTCAATTTTTCTTTCTTAGATATTCCTTGACATTATTTATACATGCCTGGCTTGCAGTACAAACACAGTTTGGTTCCTCTGCTGTGAATGCATGTGCATGCTGTGTCAGGGACTAGTTTGTCCCAGAATAAATGTTTTTGAAGTAAATTATTTGGAGCGGCTCCTCGCTAGTCCATCCAGCCTTTGTGTCTCTAAATCATGGTATTGATTTTTAAGGTGCCGAATAAATGCGCTCAGAAACACAGCATATAGTATCCTTGTCTCAACCTGATATGTGCCACTGGCTCCCTTAAGATTTAATACATTAAAACAAGCAAGCAAACACCAACTCCCTCTCCCTTTCCCTCCCTCTCTCTCTTTTCATCTGTCCACACGCAAGAATCGAACAAAATATACCATGTTCCCTCAAGCCTTTTGTAGCTGGTTATACCTTATAATATTTCACTATGTGCAAAAAATGATATGCAGTTGTTTTGTACAACAAGAGGGTCTCTTATTTCTCCTGCTACTTTTCATTCCCTTCTGACTTTGCCAGACGGCTGCTGTGTGGCTGTTTCTTTCTTCTTCTTTTTTTTAATGTGATGGATTTTAATGCATTTCCATGCTCTTATTGATATAGAATGACACTAAATTTGGCGCCAGTCGGCCCGCCTGAGCCCGGCTGGAAGGATAGATGTTTATTGGATTAGTCTGTGGACATGCAGAAATTTGAAGGCTCTCCTCTTTTAATACTTACAGACAAATTAACAGTTTTTTTTCTCTCTCTGTCTGCTATATCTTGAGTCATATATCTTCATGTATTAACACTGCCATTACTCTGTTTTGACAGCTCAATCTCATCTTCCTGGTCATCACAATGTACAAAATGGTGAAGCACTCTACCACCCTGAAACCAGACTCTAGTCGACTGGAGAATATAAAGTAAGTAAAGGGTCATATGCTAAACACCCACATTCCTGCTTATTAGCAATATAAAACTTGTACTATTCTGTTACCCCCAGGAAAACTAAGGCTCTTTTACTATTGAGGTAATGATTTTTTTTTTTTTTTTACTTAATAATGTTTAACGGCAAAATGCACAACTTCCCCCACCTCCCAGCCAAATTCCGGGACTGGACTAGCAAGTGACATTAGAACATAGAAATTAAAAAAAAAATATATATGTATATATATATTTTTTTTTACAGTCAGATTTTGAAATGATCCAGATAAGATTGAACATTTCCCAGAGCATTTCATTATTTTGACTCTAGAGATTTCAAATGTTGCGCAGTTCCACAGTGAGACTTTTGGCACAACTTAGCTGTCATGGTGACTACGCAGAGTTAGTACGTCGTCTTTTCCTTCTTTGTTGTTTTGCCACTAGCCGCAGAATTGCACTGGCATGACACACATCACTCTAGAGGCTGCGACTTAACTATGCGCCGTTTGCTCTGCTAGGGTGGGGTACAGTGTAACAGCTACCATGTGTGTTTGCTGCTGGAACATGCCAAACCTTTTTTTTAATAGTTCCCAGCTTCTAATCCCTGAGAAGAAAAAAAGCCTTCCCTACATAACTGCCACCACCCCACCCCATTATCCCCTTCTAGTTTAGGCTTTCTGAGTCGCCTCAACATTTATGTCATGTTTCGCTTTGGGAAAGGAAAGCAATGTTTTCTGAAGCACTAATTGTTTTGTTTTGTGTTTTTGCACTTCTGTGAAAACAATATTTATTGCTGTTTCCTGCAGGCTGAATTTCAGGGCCTCTTCCATTTGGGGTTGTATGGTTTTGCTGCTCACAGTAGCACAGCCCCATCTTAGTTTGCACCATCATATTGCTTATTTCAACTTCCACCACTCTGTGTAGAAGCAGCAGTGCTGCTATTTTGATCCAGTGTTTGTTATTTTTCATTTTTCCTTAATGAATGTGTGCAACATTACAGCATTGTGGTAAAACTGCAATCAGGAAGAACATTCAGAAAAGGGCTTATTTAGACTTTTTGGTTTATTTGAGATAGACTGCTCCCTTATCAAGGAAACCACAACAGAACACATTTACCAAACGTGGTGGAACTCAGATTGGTGTGCATTTGTATTTTGATGTTAGAAATGATTTCTCTTAAGCTTGTTTACGCTGCAAAAATACATTGTGTATTAATAGCTGTTTCCTTGTGGTCTTTTTCTTTGTGCATTTATGCCAAGGTCTGAAAGTCAGTGTCATTGCATGCTGCATGTGAAGGCAAAGTTAACGCACACCCTCTCCTTTCTCTTCTTCTGTCATTCTCCTCCTCTCTCTGTTCTGCGATCCACACCAGTAATTATCGCGTTTGTGACGGCTACTATAATACAGATTTGCCTGGGTAAGCTTTTACTGTACACCTCAGATAATTTTACACACAAACACCTGCCACACACATGCAGTAGCATAAATGCAAATTCATCCACAGACAATGTGCTCAGACCAAAGGCTTTACTCAGAGTTTTGTAATTGAATCATCAACAGCAAAACATACAACTCTCAGTTCATCTTGTTAGACCCTTAATTTCATTGCCTCTCGTGATTTCCCTTGGATCAAAGTTGAAGATATCATGCCGACTAACCCACGCTGTTATGCGCTCTGATCTAATTGTGTTTCTCTCTTCCTGCTTATCATGCTCTCTAGCTATGAAGATAATAAACGGTTTATCAAGTAAGGACATGTTGCCCAGAAGTCTCTTCTTCAGCTTGTAGTTTATTCTCTCTCCTCTATTATCCTTTCTTTCCTTTTCTTTCTTTCTTTCTTTTTCTTCCTTTCACCAGTTCATCCTCAAACTGCGGCTTCAAAAAGCCGCTCATCCACTTTCCTTGTGACCATGTCCATCATCTTGAAATCCAGTGTTGTTGTTGTTGTGTGTTAGAGCGCTGAACTGTGACCACTGCTGGTGTCTGAAGGCTCCACAGGACCTTCACACACGAGGCGGGGGATCTCCTTTTTTCCTTGAACTCTTTCCGCATCTGCCTAGTTCTCCAGTTCTGATAACACACTCACTAGATAAATATTTGGGTTATGATAAAATGCTTCTCTCTCTTTTTTAGCTTTTTTAAAAACACACTGTACTTTCTGACTCTGTTGCTCTGTATGTTCTAACACATAAAAAGTTATTTACAGTAAACCAGATCACGGTTTTGCTTCCTTCATGTCTGTTTGATGGCAGGAACTGCATTCGAGTATGGGCTGAGAGTGTGTGTGAATGGAGGGGTGGGGACAGTGGGGAAAGGGGTTGTGAGGATGACATAGGTGTTGTTTGTCATTTTATTTTTTTCCCTTTCACCTGGTTTACAGCCTTTTTCCTAGTTTTTCATAGTTATGGTGCCAATCCCACTCATTATCCTCTCAGATCATTAAATGCCTCTCATTTTGGATTTGTCCTTTTTTTGTGTGTGTTTTTTGCTGTCCTTCAGATCCTGGGTCATGGGTGCCTTCGCTTTGCTGTGTCTGCTGGGTCTCACATGGTCCTTCGGCCTCTTCTTCATCAACGAGGCCTCGATTGTCATGGCATACCTCTTCACCATTTTTAACACCTTCCAAGGAATGTTTATCTTCATCTTCCACTGCCTTCTCCAGAAAAAAGTAAGTATCTTGTGCTCAAGGACAGTAATTTTTCTTTCAAGGCAAATTGCTCCTGGATTTGAACAGACCTTTGCGCCACCATGCAGAATTCAAAGAGCACCACGTGTTGATATAAAGAACAAATACTGCTTTGCTGCAAGATCTTGGCTTAGTCATATATAAAGTCAACAATGGCTGTAAACACCCGGCTGTTTGCTCACGCAGGTCCGTAAAGAGTACAGCAAGTGCTTCCGCCACACCTACTGCTGCGGAGGGCTGCCAACTGAAAGCTCACACGGTTCTGCAAAGACCTCCACCACACGGACCAGCGCACGCTACTCCTCTGGTACACAGGTAGACCAGAAGCTTCATACTGTCAAAGACTCACAGTGTCAAAACAAAGAAGAACACAGTGTTTCCTGCACACACACACACACACACACACACACACACACATACATCATACAGCTCATTTACTTTGTTATGAAGCCCAATGTTTAAACAATTGCTCATGAGAATGTACTTTCATCATGAGCATGTAGCACCAAAACGAAAATGCACATCTTGCATTTTAGCTTCAGAGGTAGATCAAGAGACACAAACATTATGCCACATTTTACAAGCAGCATCTGCTGTACTGCATGAGTACCTTTCTTCTGTTCTGCCCCCTTTAGCACTTGCTTTTATCTTTTTTCTCACTAACGTCATGTGCATGGGAAAAAGTACTGTGCAGTTTCAAGAGCATTGCAAGCACATTTTTACTGTGGGGAAAGCCAAAAGTGCAAAATATAACATTTGTTTTATCCCTTTTCTTATTAAAGGCTAATAGGCCTCATTAGACAATACATCCACATGTACTGTGCTTATAGAGAAACACCCCTATCATACTTTAACCTCCAGCTTTACTCAAGGTACTTGTGACTGGAGCTTAAGTCGTTCAAAAGTTGACTCACATAAAATAAGTTTTGAAAGACACATACAGAGGAAGTGAGCATTTTTACTGTCCTAAAGCCAGCAGAATGTTAAAAGGAAATAAATGAAAGTTGACCTGAAAGGTGAGCGGGCTTGTTAAAAGTCCTAATCACTGTCCCTTGTTGACCTGACAGAGTCGTATCAGGAGAATGTGGAATGACACCGTAAGAAAGCAATCTGAGTCCTCCTTTATCTCAGGTGACATCAACAGCACCTCCACCCTTAACCAAGGTCAGTTCACACCTCATTTCTCTCCACATGCACACCTATGCACACATTTCATCATCCAGCTAAAAATACCTCCTGCAATTTCCAAAGATCTTACACCGCCACAGAGAATCCTACTCTGGTAATCGTAATAATCCCTTCGGCTTGAAAAGACCGAGCAGTTTGGTTAAAAAAAGGGGGGAAAATATCTAGGCCTTTAGTCTAGTCTCTCTGTTCTGCCAGTGAAGGATTACAAAAATCCGTCCTCAAATACTGTGCGCTGTCATTCTGGCCGGTAACGTCACTGTCAAATTGGGGCAAGGCTAGAAGAACGTTTTTTATTTAAGTGCTGGCTGTCTAAAGTTCATACCCAGGCTCAGGGGAATAGACAACATAGACCAAACTAAAAACGGGGGGTGGGGTTATTTTAGGAAAATCTTAACACGCAGAGAAAGACCATTCGTTGCCTGGCATGTAAAGTGACCTCTGTTACTTACTGGGATTTATGAGGGAGGGAGAAAAAAACCTGTCATTTATTATTTAGCTTGAGCACAAATATGATGATGAGAAGATGATGTTCAACTCTGGCTGACCTGGAGTGCTTAGTGTGTTGTTAGGCTTTCTGCTGCCTCTGAAATGGCTTTCCAAGCATGCGAGGGAAAAGAGGGTTTACACCGAGGTAGTTTAACTTCACTCCCTCCTCTGCCCTCCTCTGACTCCTGTCTCTGCCGCTCTTTGCCTTCTCTTTCTTTTTTTGCTGTCACTTCCCACAAGGTAAAGCATTACTCCTAGGGTTTTGACTCGCTGATACATCAGTAACAATATAGAATAGGACTTTTTTTTCTCCCCACAGAACCGTTTCCTGGAGATGTTAATGTAAAGGTTGGATATTGATCACTCCAGGGTGTAGAAGCCTAGTTACCCCGTAGAGTTGGTGCACTAAAGGAGGGCTTTATCTCCTGGAAGCACTTCTCTGTCATTAAGAACATCCCTGGAGACTTCCCAACGTGACAGATGGCATTTAACAAAGGTGATAAATGGCAGTAGAAATACCTCAGATCCTTAAAACACACCGCAAGCTAAGGAAAAAAACTGAAAGGCAGATGAGGTTTGAAGGGGAATGGCCAAATTTGAGTCTAAATAAAGATTATGATTCCAAAACTTGGAAGGATTCTGCTCTTTGTCATAGCGGAGATTTTATATTTGGACCTGGTTCAAACAGTAAAACAATTTCCCAATCACAGAGATGCAGGGTGCTATTTTTGACAAATTATATTTGCTCAAAATAAAAAGTAAATATGACTTATGAAAAGCACTGATGGCAGGATGCAGCAATGAGTTCAGTGGGTTAAAAATTGGTTTATAAGTGAATCGGTTATGAACGATCTGCTACACACGTAACAAATTAACTTTAAAGTTGAAACGCCTGCTTCCTAAAGTTGTTAAATGTGAGGACGTTGCAGAAGTAGCTGGTTTCTTGCTTCTACCTGGTACCCTCTTAAACTTTATTCTTCATTCTTCAATATTAACACCCAAGTCTCACATGTTGGCAGACACCCTCAATGACACCACATGCCTCAAAAGACAAACGTGCTGAAAACTCCCTAATTTCTTTCCTCCATGAAACTTTCAATCACTGTTCGGCTGACTGCGTCAAACTTATCTGCTCCTCTTCTGTCTTGCCACTCCAGGAATGACCGGGAATTATCTACTAACAAATCCTCTTCTTCGACCACAAGGCACTAACAACCCTTATAACACCTTACTGGCTGAAACAGTCGTATGTAACACCCCCACGGCTCCAGTGTTTAACTCGCCAGGTGTGCTTACTTTAAATACTTTCACATGAATTCAGACTTTTCATCTTCCTTTCTCTATTTGCCTCGTTTCTTTCTCTCCCTCTTTGTCTCTTCAGCTGAGTATACAGAAAGCCAATTGAAAAGCAGGATGTTCTGCAGTATCGCCTTCCCTTCTGAATCATTGTCTCCCAAATACTTGATACAGTACATACTGTGTTTGTGTGTGTGTGTGTGTGCCGCACATAGGCAGTAAACATTATGTGTGTGAAAATGCACACGTTTCCATGTAGGACGGAGAGTTCTGTGGTTCGTCTCGATCCACCCTCTGTTTTCTCAAATTTCTCTTATCTAAACTCAGAACGGGACATAATGATTAAGATGGAAAAGACATACTACATGCTCTGCCTTGAGATAATGTAAACAGTGGTGTAGACCTGAAGCTATAGTATAAACTGCATGATTATTAAGATTTATGCTCCTGAATTCATCAGGTGATTTGTTTTCTTTTGTGTGTTTTAGAGGGAGCTTTCCCCTTAAAACATGTTAAAGTGCAAGCAATATCTATGTTACTCAACACAAATTTACTTAATGCAATATTTGCATTGAATTGTCTATGTACTTAAAAAACTTAAAATTAATTAATTAATTAATTGCACATGGCATTTAAGCATATATCACACTGTAAAGACTGTGCTGTGATTATGTGTGCTATTCTGTTTTAAACTGAAATGGCATCTTTTGTCATGTTTTGTGCTTTTCCCTTGTGCTTCACTCTAGTGACCTACAGAGAGACAAGTATGGGAGTAAAACTTAACTTTGCCTATCAAATGTAAATTTTTTTCAGCATGCTTATTAAAAACAACCAAAACCCTGGCACAATCACTGGTTTACTTTAGGCCATTAACACACACTCAGTGAGCAAGTGGTTCACAAAATTATCTAAAATCCAAATTCTACTCTGATCTGAAAAGAAATCAGAAATATTTCTCAAGTCATTTGGAGTCATCATCAAGATCTGACAGCTTTATTGCAAATGCCCATTACTCTGCTTCTCTCTCTTCTGCTTAATTTGTGATTTTAATCGACCAAAAATGTTTTGCTTTTTTTCTGGCAGAAAGGAGCATTTCTATAAGACAGGTTTCTTTTCTTTCTTTCTTTTTTCTTTTCTTTTCTCCCAAAATGTCTGTCCTCCTGTGGCATTCGGCAGTCTCAGTGTCCAGTAATATTCCCCTCACACCTTTCCAGATAACACCTGTCTGGACACTAAATTGCCTCCTAGCAGGCATAAACACATGGATGTCATGGCAGCAGCTGCTTTATTTTCCCTTATATGCATTTTCTCCCCCAAAATTTCATTTGTCATTTTCCCCTAATTTCCAATAGGCTCTGTAAAAACTGTACTTTTAACATGCCTCCACTTGTACAACCACAATGGAAGCCCGTTTTTTTTTTGTAAAAGCAAACAGTGCTGTAAAATATCCCATTAGTCTTCATCTTCATTTTTTTTTTACGTCTGTTGTTCTACAAGGAGGCATGTTAGCCATAGCAGAGCACATTTTTCCGCTATCTCCTCTCTCAATCATGGCATAACTAATAT
Source organism: Nannoperca obscura (assembly GCA_036024295.1). Lineage (NCBI taxonomy): Eukaryota > Metazoa > Chordata > Actinopteri > Centrarchiformes > Percichthyidae > Nannoperca > Nannoperca obscura. The sequence continues at coordinate 20,540 of JAVQJL010034448.1, forward strand.
TTATCCTTTTTGCTGCTGTTTTCCATGACCTCCATGCTTTGAGAAATTCCTAACATGACTGCGTCTGACCTCTGCAGCGGCTGTGTTATTCTTGAGCTGTTCTGCTAGTGACCGGGGTCGTACTGGGAACTGTCACTGTGACGGATACCAAGTGCTGGGCTGCGGGCGAGATCTGACCTTTGCCAGCTTTGGGTACACAAGCTGCCCACTAATAGAGAGAAAGTGTACCAACACAAACAAAAATTTTTTAAACAACTCTACAAAAATGTAGCTGTTGGCATTTAATTGATAAAAGTAAAAAAGCCATTTAATGCTTGTTTATTTAATTTGCTGAACCCTTGCTCTTGCTTAGTTGCAGACTTTTACTTTACGTTTTGTTGTTCTTTTGAGTGATTCTTCTTCATGTTACAATAAATCATTTTACTTTCTTTTGTACATCAGCTGCTCTTAGACCAGATAGCCTGAGCAGACAGACATGATGTGAGTTGTCTAAAGTGAGTCTTTTCACCTGCTGTGTGTGGTGATGGTGGAGTGCTGCTTGTGGGCTCCCCTTGTAGTGAGAACAAAGATGGCTGTCCCATGTTGATACATGACTACTTTCCCTTTCTGTCTGTGTCATCTTTTTCCATCTCTGTCCTTTTCTTTCCCTCGGCACATCCAACCTATTAGTTGCTAGAAAACCTGTAAGTGTTGTAGCTTGCCCGTTTGTGGCTTCATACTTGTGGACATCTACCTTTGCCCGGTGTGTTGTGATGGTGATTACTGTTTCACTTTGTTTCTTAATGTTGTTTGGGAGCTTTTTCATTGCTTTGTCACATATGTGGCAAACTAAAACGCACAATGCTCTGCTGATAATCAAGCATTTAAAAAAAAAGAGAAATTCAAAATGTATATGTGAGAAAGTAAAATGATTTCTCATTGCAAGTAATGCATGCATATATATTGTTTGTTAAGGATTGTGCCTAACTAACTGATTTATGGCATGGCTTAATTTAACTTGAGTCTTCTATGTGAAACTGCATCCTAAACAGCATTAAACTTTCTTTATTTAATGGTTATCAATGTTGACTAATGTAAAATCCCCTCACGTGTTCCTCTCTTTTCAGGGCACTCACTGAACAATGCGGTGAGGGATACAAGTGCAATGGATACTCTACCGCTAAATGGTAACTTTAACAATAGCTACTCACTCCGCAATGGGGACTTTGGCGACAGTGTGCAGGTAGTAGACTGCGGCCTCAGTCTGGACGATGCTGCCTTCGAGAAAATGATAATCTCCGAGCTTGTACACAACAACCTGCGTGCCTGTAACAAAAGCCACCAACAGCAACAGCAGCAGCACCCCAGTTTACATCATCCGCCCCACCACCAGCAGCCCCCGCAGTACCACCATCACCACCACACGGAGCGGGCTCCGCCCAAGGTGACGGTGCTAGGCGGCAGCAGAGGCGAAGACGACGCTATCGTCGCTGATGCTTCATCTTTGGTGCACGTGAGTGACACCGTGGGCCTTGAGCTGCACCATCAGCAGGAGCTGGAGGCGCCACTCATCCCCCAGCGGACTCACTCGCTTCTGTATGCACCCCAGAAGAAGGTGAGGACCGATGGGGAGGTTGATACCTTTGTCAGCCAGCTGACACCCACCAACCCTGACGATAGTCTGCAGTCCCCAAACAGAGACTCCTTGTACACTAGTATGCCTAATCTGAGGGACTCTCCATACCCCGAGAGCAGCCCCGACGTAGTGGAGGACCTGTCCCCCTCCAAGGGGAGTGAGAATGAGGACGTTTACTACAAGAGCATGCCTAACTTAGGGGCTGGCCACCAGCTCCAAGCCTATTACCAGATAGGCAGAGGGAGCAGTGATGGTTACATTATTCCTATTACCACAGAGGGCTGCATCCCTGAGGGCGATGTACGGGAAGGACAGATGCAGTTAGTGACAAGCCTTTAAATGTATTTAAATAATCACCAAACATCTTCCTGCCCTTTTGCAACCCTGACCTCTTGGAGGACATACTAGTAAAGGGAAGGGAAGTGTTTGTTTTTATTTTTGAAGAGAGCTTAGAAGCCCCGTCATACACACTAGCCATTTACAAACCCTTCTCCTCTTCCAGCTGCATTGCCATCTCCTTTTCCCCAAACATGCCACTCTTCCTGCCTTCCCCGCAGACCAACAGACTTGGTGCACAGCGATGGCAGTGCAGAGTTTCAGTGAGACTGTACATAAAATGCAGATTCAAAGTTCAATTTTAAGAGACAAGCCAACTATGTATTTAAATTTGCTGCTGCTGTTGAATAATTAAGAAAAATTTAAGGTACGAAAAATAAAATAAAAAAATAATAAAAAATAAAGAAAAATAAAGAAAGATTACCGGTTACATCAGATCAGCAATTTCCCGGTCAAAAGGTTGTACATATACTCCCCAACATCCTCGTTGAAGCCTGTTTTTTTATGTTGTAAACGAAACAACACCCCTGGACCAGGACTTGGACTCTGTTTGTAAAATGTTCCTGATCAGACTGTTAGAAAAGGAATATAAGGTCCTGGTTGCCCAGAGTCGCTCTCCATCACCACGAAGTCTGGATTGTATAACCACTAGCAATCAAGCCCCTGGCCTTATATTTTCTCAACTGTACATTGAACTGTTGTCAAGGAAAATGGCTAAAATATATATTTTGTTGTATTGCTAGTGTAAAAAAAAATCATGGGAAACCGTAAATATGAAGAAACCTTTTAATTGCAAAATTTAACATTTGAGAGACTATTGTGTAGAAGTTGCACATATGTTATACAGTGTGTTTATGGTTCCAACACTTCAGTCATGGTAGTATGTTTGAACATAAAGGCTTATGAAAAGAAAGGAGGATTCAACAAATTACAAAGATGCATTATCACTTTTTCCACTTGTGAACAGTGTTTTCTGCTTATTGAGTTCCATCGATATCGCCCATTGAAATATGTCTGTTTGATTTTGCCAAAGTATCATTACTTTAGTAGAATGGGAATGCAAAAACCCAGGTAAAATGATTTATGTATTGCACAGTTTTTTTGTGTAATTCTGAATGAAATAGATCTTTTTGAGCAGTCATGGCAGAGTGACGGGCAAGCGCAAATGAAACTGACTTTTGACAATAAAGTTTCTATCATAAATGTAGTTCTTCCGCCTGGGTTTGGACATTTTATTTATTGAAATCTTTCCAAAAAATAAATGGGAAATGTGTGAATATTTTCCAGCACTGGTATACATGCTGTACTGTAGCTCATGTTTTCTATGTAAACATGTTACCAAGGGGCTCATCACTTAAGACTGATGTAAAGTTCAACACTAAAATAAAATAAATGTGAGATTTTTTGTCAAATGCCAGTTGCTTTTTAATGGTTTGTGTTTTTGGTACTATTTGAGAAAACTGGTTTTTATTATTTTGCTATGGACAAAATACACTTTTGACTCAGGTTATAAGTAAGTCCAGAGGACCTTGAAAGGTAAATTGGTGAATTTGTTTTCTAGGGCATTTATTTGCTTTTTGTTCTGCTTTTTCTTCAATTGCTGCAGAGTAGAGAGAGCTCATTTCACCATATGTGTTAGATAAGCCAAATCTTTCCATGTGATTCAAAGATGAGAAACTCAGGTAGGAAAATTGCATTGTAAATGTTCCTCTGTGTGGTTGTAACACTAATAAAGGTTAAAAAATTGACACTGGTTCACAGCATTGTCCACTTAGTATATTATTGAATGAGCACTAGTCCTGGCACCATTAAAAAGCCCGGCGCTTTAGAAATCTTGTAAGATGTTGGCTTTAATGTCGTGTGGGAGTGGAAAGAAATCCATGGGCCTAACAAGGGGTCAATGTTACACTTGGCTGCGGTTGTAGAAATATATTACACATAATATGTCCGAGTATGACACATATTTGCTCTAATTAATGTCTACTGCTGCTGAAGCCCACAGTCAGTTCTTGTACGGTTTATGCCTCAGGTAATGCTAATTTACGAAGCATTTTAATATAACACCAGTTGAGGCAGAGTGACAGCTCTCAGCGGGGCGGCTGTAAATTGCACTGTTTACCATTTGGCATTGAAGGAAATGATTCAGAACTTAGCAGAAATGCACTTTATGTCAGAGCCGGTGCACATAATGCTGTGTGGGCTGTGTATTGTTTTGACTTTTTCCACAATTATGTGACATTTTGTGCAATTATCTGAGGCTTCAAATTGTCATAGAAGAATGATGTTCTTTTTTTGTGGTCTCTTGTGAAGACCCCTTGAATGTCAGTTAGGATTCAAGTGTAGAGGTGATTGTTGACTGTTGAAATGGCAGACATAATGACGTGCATAATGATGAGGGAAAAAATTATATTGATTTCCATCCTGCATTGTAAAACATGCAGTACCATTTTATCTGTGTATGCAAGCCCAAAAGTTTTAATATACAAAATTATAATTTTTTAATAATTGTAAAATTAGAAATATTCTGTTAGACAGGAGCACGTTGTTCTGTAAATTGTAACAAAAGTAATTTTAAAGAGAGGATTCATGTCAACAAATAACCTGAGAAAGCTCATCCCACACTTACAGAGGAACGACCTGCCTTTTTGTGTACAGAATGTTAAACTTCTACATTTTCACTGCAGTAAACACTAAAACTGATGTCTCCGTGTCAAAAGTTATTCTAACCTGAGAGTTTGTCTTTGTTCATTGTTTTTGAGAGCATAAATCACATAAGTCACTTCCCATTTTCTGTTTGTTTACCTGAAATAGACAAAAGACAACTCTTCAGCGCAGGATTCTGTCTAAACTGTAAAATGCCAAATCCACATTAACATTAATAATGTAGGTAGTCACTCTCCTCAGATACAGACAAACAAACAATTGCCAACCCTTTCCTCACCTCTCTCTCTAACTGCAGTTTGTTTATCCTTACACAGTGACCTTAGACGTGGATAAACTCGGCTGCTAAGCGGGTTTATTTTCTTTATTAAGGGCAGGGAAATATGATCTTGGATTGGCCATTTGTCTGACGGGTAATGTGGACTGTGCACCCTCTAGCTTTGCGTGTGGCCTTCTCACCATGCAAGAGCCTCTCTAATTCCCCGTCTTTTGCTCAGGGAGAAACTCGCCCTTTGTCAAACATTGATTCAGAAGTAGGCCAGGAGCTGAGGGGCTGAGAGCTTGGTTGCTGCCACAGAGGAGCGAGTGGGCCCCTGGAAACCGAGATTTAACATACTGTCAGCAGAATCGGGGTGAAACTGCTAAAGACGGATGTGTTATTGACTAAACAGAGACACGAGACTAATGTGTGGCCAAACATGGATATTTGTGATTGTCGAGTCAGAAGTAATTTCAGGATCCAAGGAATTTCCGTAGGGTATGATGCAATTGCATGAAAGAGATTTTCCTGTTGATGAAAGACTGTGTGTGTGTGTGTGTGTGTGTGTGTGTGTGTGTGTGTGTGTAATTTTTTCAAATCCAGAAACCACTTGGTTTTTTGGTCACTTAGGGATTGAATAAACATTTAATGAACTAACCATCTGTGTAATATCAACTGTGACAAGGTTATTCAACTTAAATAATGTGCATATCATCACCACTACTTTTGGTTCTACATTGCCACATAAACAAATAAAACATTAATATTTATATATATAAATATTTTGTAAGCCTCCAGCCCAAAATTTTTTTATATTTAATTCAAAATTGTGGAGGACTACGGCCATTTTTTTGCAAGTCTACATTCATGTATTTGTTAAAAGTTCAGTTTTAGAAGTTACATTTCCCTTGGGGATTTCGGTGAGGTTATTAATAGCTGCTGCAATAGCAACTGCTGCAGTAACCCCTGTGAATGGAAAACACAGTGCCAATTATAGATGCCATCAACGTGGATGAAAGCAATTGTGTACAAGCAAAGGAAATCCTCTCAAGCTACAAACAGTAACGCAAAAGTAACTTTCCAAACTCTTGATGTTAAAGAGGACCCTTTAACTGCTCACTCTTTTCTTCCCCCAGCTTCTTTTGTCCTGTCCCCAACTTCAAATGTGCAGATTTGCAGCCCATGGGCGACTTAGATCCGGTCCCGTCGAGGTGAAAAATCCAATTAACCTGCAGCTCCAGCTGCCTTCGTTATAATTCCCTCCCATAATTATGAAATTACCAGATGCAGGATTTCAAATGAAAAAAGGGTGAGAGTGACTGGCTCAGAAAAATAGATGAAATAAACCATTCCCTGCCAGTATACAGAGTTCCAATTTATCTCAAGGGGGAACAGCTAATTCTTATGACTGGGTTTGAAGGTGAGACCTGCAAAAGCCCTTGTAATCAGAATAAGAAATATCCTAACAAAAACATAAGGATGGTTGGATCTTAATAATAGCCATTGAAATTTATGGATAGACCCTTGCATGCTATGCATTTAGACCAGCAGATAAGACTAGACTACTCATAGAAACATACCAAAAAGCAGGGCCACTGTGGAGGACTGCAAGTATTAAACCCTTTATTTAAGAAGACACGATGAAATATAAAGACAACACCTGCATGTTCCAGCTTTGTTCTGTCAGAGAGTTCATACTGCCATACCCCCAGACAATGAGCAGCAGTGAGGTACAGTATATGGTAAAATATGCAATGCTATAAAATATCTTTGTTACATTAAAATGATTTAAACAGTAAAAAAAAAAAAAAAAAAACAGGAATGAGCTTTGATGCATTATTTACTCATCTATTTAAAAGTAATTATGAATGTCGCTCCAGCCTTTCAGCACAAGTTCCGAAACTGAAATGTTTCTGCAAAACAGCACACATGGCATGGCGGTGTCATCTATTCATCCCCAGACTTTCATATTTTTAAAAGAGCTACTGTGTCTTGCCTTGCCCTTAGTGCAGGCCCTTTCATCTCAATACTCATTGAGATTTGAGCCATAAAACCCTGAGCCACTGTAGCACACAAAACAAGTCACTGAATCCACTATTAATTCAGCTTCTGGTTCTCTCCTAACACAAAAATAAACCATTCAAATCATCCTGTAAGAGAAACTCGTATTCAACTTGTGGCTAATTGAGATACATTGTGATGCAAGCGGCTGTACGATCTCACAGGAACAAAACTGAAATTATTTAGAAAATGTTAAGACCTGCACAACTTGCCATTTATTTTTAGATAAAATAATTAATCAGAGAGATATATGATTTATTGATGCAGTTTTTCAGGAATATTTCTGACTGATGCTTGCAGTACATTACATAACACAAACATCCGATAATGTTTGATAAATTGTACAACACAGTTCTCTTATATATTGTTATGAGTTATCACATTGTCTCTCAGTAAACAGGGAAAATGTATTCTTTACTTTTTGTCTTCTAGTTCCTTCGCAGCAGAGATACTCTGTCTCATCAGTAAATCTAACATTCATCTGACAAACTCATTGGCACTTGCTAAAGGGAAGCCTCGAGCAATAGCTACGGGATCTCCTGCCGTGTACACGCTTCTGCAGGCTAATGTAGATAACTCACTTCACTCACAGTACACTACTGTATGCTGAGACGCATGCAAACTAATCCATTATGCTGCTGTATCACACAGCATCAACATCTCTTTTCATCGTTCATCAAGAAGAGAAGGAACATGTAACAACTTAATGGATGCTCACCAGCGCTATTTGCTTCTTAAGGGTGACTGCTTCCATCTTTGCACTCAAAGCGCTGTTTTTATTGTAATAAACAGGTTCAGAGTTATGAGAAAATACATTTTGACTCAAATTGGAGTGGACCAGCAGTCACTGATAACAACACAACTTTTCCTTGTGATTGTCACAGCTTCCAATAGATAATAACTGTTAAATCAAAGTCTCAATAATCAATGTGTATCAAAGAAGTGCACTGAAAATGGCACTTGGGCAGGTAATCCTTAAAATATTTATAAAATACTCATATTGGGGGGTAATGAGAACAAAGCAACCATATTGTAGAGTTCTGGCTTTTGAGCCATTACCCACCATTTGCTTTATTCTCAGAAATGGCAGAAAAAGTCCTAGTTTGAAGGTTACTTCGGAAATTTTGAGCATTTCCTGCTCTCTACAGTACATTATTTTCTATGCTTTAGCCAAATAAAATATTATATGCTCCAGGAACAAATCAGAAATTATTTGAAGCTGAAAAGTATTTTTATTTCCACAAAGAACAGTGTAGTGAGTGCATGCTAGTATAATCTGAGACTCTAAGGAAAACATTTGATTATTATATGTGTTACTTCGTGAATTGAAATGAAAATGTTGGTGGAATCTATATGCAAAACTACGTACTAGAATTTCTATTTATGATGATTAAGGCATCAGGCTCTATTGATTTGACTTTTGGCCATGTATCATCGAAAACACCTTTTTTGGGAACCGCAATCGTACGCAGTGGGACATAAATGTAATCCATAAAGCAGGCCATGGGCTCAGTACTGTGTTTATAATTGATAAGCAGAGGGAAAACAGTTGTAACCTTGAGTATAGGTGTGCATTGCAACTGAATATTGATTGTGAGTTTCCTTGCTGGTGGCGAAGGTACAAGGAGACTATGAAGACAAGATATAAAATATATTATGAATGTCTCTGTTGGACTGTAGTTGCTTATTAAGATTCAGAAGGGTCTTTGTAGAGGAACCTTGTCATGCTAATCCTGGCCAAGTGGTCCCACAGGGTCTTGGCAACTGTGAGCGAGCATACATCTCGAAGAACATATTTTTCACTGTGATCTTTGTCATATTACTTTTCTTGCCTTTGTGATGTCATTGTCCTATTTGTATAGTAGTTTGTCTTAGTCAAATAATTGGTTAAGACAGCCAAATGCACAGCTTGCTCCACTTCTCTTCTCAGTTAAAAGAGCACAGAAACAAAAGGTATTGTGTATATAAGCACATTAGAAATGATTCAACAAGGGTCAAAAATGACAAACAGCTCCTCTTGTTTATGAAATAATTTGTTGGTTCAGGTCACCTTTTTTTAAATTAATGAATAATCATCTAGTTCACATGCTTTAATACAATTATACGTCTACCTAAAGAAATGACAGGAACAGATAAACTCATCTGAAGCTAGAATATATAGTATGCTGTATAATTTAATGTCTACTGAACTGCAGGTCATTTTCAATATAGCATGAGTGAAGTGTTGTGAGATCTAATCTGATTTCATTTGATTAAAATGAGAATGCTTTTCAAGGAATCAATTGCTACTTTTTGATTCATATCAACAGTTTATTTCACCCATGGCCAGTTGTACCAGTACACAGCACCGCTTTGTTGGCTATTTTTAAATGTCTATTTGATTGAAAGTAGGCAAATTTAACTTTAATGACCAATTTGAAAAATATAGAAACAAGAAGGAAGTATGTTTTATGGTGTGTAAAAAAATACCAACACAGTTTGTGTATCATGTGCCAAATCCTCTTAAAAATATGACTATAAATCCTTATTTTAAAAGTGGTAGGATGGTGCTACAGAAAAGTACGACAGTGCAGCGCCATTGTTCCATTCTTAAAGGAAAGCCCTGAAATCAATCCACAGTAAATTTCTTAGCTGATGAAATTACTGGCATGACCTTTAAAGCTTCCTCTTTAAACTTTTTATGTCTGATGTCGTACAAATGACAATAAGATGTCTTGCCAATCATGTAAATTACATCTCAGATTCAATGGATCACGTTGCAGATAGGAAGAGGGGAAAGCATTATGTTGACTGAAAAAGGGAGGACAAGCAATTAATGATATTTGAGCCGGGGTTTCATATCTCCAACAATCAAAAATAGATTTAAATGATCAGATGGTCTCATATCAGACATGCTTCCGCCTTCCCAGACATTTCTCTGTTAATACAGAAGGGTAAATTGCTTTGAGCTTATTTGTGTTAATCGTAGTATTGACACTCAGCGCTATGAATGGTGCCTATTACATGTTCTAGCAGAAGCCGTGGAAATAGACTTTTAATTTGAAAGTATTTCAATAACGAGTGTAATGGATTATTGTGGAGCTGCCGCCTGATTGATTAGTTTCACCTTTTATGTACAGCACATGTCTGCCTGCTACTGCAGATGTTCTTCATGGGATAGCATTTTAATGACAGACTGTGGCCTGACTTTGCAATTCAATGCATAAGCCTACAGTTCAGTGCAATCCTTATGGTAAATTATCATTGTGCTGTCTGTCTTATGGGGACCTACACTATTTCCCCCTCGCTCTGTTCAAATGCATTAAAGCAGAGCCAGGGGGATCCCAACAGATGCTGAATGGTTGTTTTGTCTTGAGTACATCAGGGGCTTTTCAGCTTGAAGGTGATATCAAATAGGAGCCACATTACGACTCACTTTGATGTTATAGCATACAGCTGTGGCTGGCAGATCAACAAAATTAGATCTTCTGTAGGTATTTGGAAGGAACAGAGGGTGGCCATATTTTTTTTGTTTTAAATTGGTTTAGTGCAACTTGGGAGAAACTTTGTTTGAAATGAAACATTCAAATAAACATAGTAGATCATTGTAAAGGGGTTAATTGGGGTAGGGCAACATACAGCTTTTTAGCTCAGTAGGCACATGGGGTTAAGCACCTAAATTCCAGAGGCCAAAGAGGCCAAAACCCAGATGCTGTCACTGTCAACACTGAAAAGTGTTTTGATATAAAAGTAATGATTGATGAACACAGACTGTTCATGTGCAAACTGTGGTTTAAATGGGGTAATTTCACAGCACAACTGCCAATCCTCCTTTTGCATTAGGTTTGTAGAGCTGCTGATGCCATGTTGAGATTTGTTCTGGGACGGAAAAGCCATTTACATTTGTATTCACAGAGCAGCTCCAGTATCTGCAGGGTCTGTCTTTATGTGGCCAGTGTGCCAGAAGCGTTGGAGAAAAACCAGATGCAGAGAATCACAAGTTGAGCTGAGGCCAAAGCCAAAGTATCAACATGTGTCATCTGGATAGAAGTGTCAATTTAAGTGTGCCGCCTGCAATGTGTTCTGCCTTGAGCTGCGCTCTTTGCATTAATTTCCTGTTGTCTGAGTTCAAAGTGTTTGTCACCCGGTGTCAGTCACATTGCCGCTTTCTGTCTCGCTGCTCAGGGACTTCGCCGCAGATGCAGGAAATGTTGTTTTCCCTTAACAGTACACTGGGTCACTTGGTCGATAGTGGCAGAGGTCCGCTGGGGTCAGGGCAGCTGACAGGGGTGCCCACTGTCGCCACTGCATGATAAAATGCTCAGAGGATTTAGAGCTAGACTCCGAATGCTCCAGGAGGAAGTAGATATGTAGAGACAGATGAGTGAGGGAGGAGATAAAAAGCAGTTAAGTCTAACAGAATTTCTTGGCTGCAGAATTTCTCACTCTGCTGTGATCAATACATAATGACCATGTGAAAGTGCAAGGCTGGTGGACAAACTAGACGGCTGGACAAAACAAAGTTCCACTTGATTAAAACAGCGCTGCAGATTAACTAGACCCTCTGTAAATATTTGCTTACAGGCATTAATCAACAGTGGATAGACTACTCTGAATAATAAGTAAGGTGATTATAAAGCATTGAAATGCCACTCTTGTTCGTGATTTTTGGCATGAGCTGGTTTACAAGCCACTTGTTGGTTGAAAGTGATCTAACAACACCAATTGTGAAACACAATAGTAAATCAGTGAGCAATCAGTGTGTTTTATTTACTGTAAATTTTGCACCTTCCATGGAAACATGATATGATTAATGGCCTAATTTAGCATCTACGAGAAATCAGAGAGTGCTAAAGCTAAAGAACGACATGTTCGTATTTGATTCAGTGTGTGCTAAATTTTAACTTAATCAACAAATATGTCCAAATTGCTGTGCCACTTAGGTTGGTTTTTTTTTGCTTACAAATAAATCTCTTGAGTGTGCTGCTAAATTTGACATCAATGATATCTGAGATGCAAAAACATAATTTATGTGTCAGAATGTTTTAGAAGCATCACTGTGCCCTGCAAAACTCTGATTATTATGGTGATGATTTATGAAATATGCGATTTTCTTAAGTGCCTATTGTATAAATAATTCCATGCAGCCTGATGAAAAGGAGGCTCTTTTAACTGTTACCATTCAGTTTAATAAAAAAAGAAATGTTCATGTTAGCCTCTGAAAATGCTCTACAGTTGACGGTCAGTATCATGAATTACTGTGTATTCACCTTTACCCAACAGCTGTCCCCACACCTCATTTTATCTTTTAACACTCAGTGCAAGCTGATTCACAGTGGAGGTAACAAACAGTACATAAAAACACTCTCTGACAGCAGACTCAAAACAATTTAGTGTACTTTAGTGTGCTGTACAACAGCAAAATCCTGCCAACCTAAGAAAAAGTATTGACTTGTAATATCTATATAATTGGCACTGATTTGTAATCTGACACCTTTCAGTGTTAGTTGCTATTTGACAATAGGCATGATAATGAAAAGGTATCATTTTAGCACATCCTGTAATTAACCTCATGAATATATATTGGTTTGTTAGTTTTTCCAGCATCTTAGATTTTCACCTTTGCATCTAATCAACACCCTCAGCAGCAACTCAGTGTTATTAAGCCACAACCCAGCAAAAGAAACTGCTGACTTATCCTTTCGTAGTAACACCACATTTCTCTGCATACAAAAATTGCTTTTTATAACGAGTAAGCCAGATCTCTCAAGATAAAGTTGACGAACTGAGACGCTCTCAGAGTTCTTTGACGTCTCATACTGACTGACAATGATCGTTTAAAATCCGCCTCACGGGATTGCAGCGCTCCAAGTAATGTAGATAAGTACTAATTGGGGTCATATACTCCATGCTTAATTCCCCAGCCTTTACAATATCATGTACATGGTATCATGAGTTTGCTCCGAGTCAATCTGGAGAATCCATTACATCATTTAGAAAAAGTTGACAGCAGTGAATTAATATTAGAACATCCGTGCTGTGTGCTAGCAACTTGTCTGTCTTAAAAATGTTTGCAAGTATTAGTAGGGATTAGGAAATTAATCTTGTAACTGTGCAAGTAGGTGACAGCGTGCTCTCACACCTCATTTAACTGGTCATAGGGGATTAAAAGAAAAGTTACACAGGCCTAATTCAGTGTTTCAGTATACTTGGTACATGGTATTTTTCTGCATGTCATCCCGTCTTTCTTGTCCATTTTTACTGTCATGTACAAATATACGATGTACATTTACTTTAGACACGAAGGGACAAGAGGAGCAAAAGTCTCCATGTTTGTGAATCCAGCCATCTCTGGAGCAAACACTGCTGTCTTGGAAACTGTATTTTTTTATACATTTAAATTTTACGCTTCTGGTGGGTGGAGAATTATCAATACCTGGCACTGGAACAATGTTCTGACCAACGGGGCCAATATTTACAACATCTTAGCTGTAGAAGATTAATGTACAGGCTGACTAATATGACATGCTTGTTCCGGGGGTTAAAAATGTAAAACTTGGCTGTGTTTATCTGTTTTCCTGTCCTATTTTTGTGAGGACCAATGTGTTTTAGATTGTTTTTAGACAAATTTTACTCTTTGTGTGCTATAACTTTATTTGGACTCAGTATTTACATCCAGATAGTTTTTTCTACTTTGTGATTTCACCCTGTGAATTTGTTTTAATGTGTTTGTTGGTCCCTTGAATGTGGACAAAAGAAGGCTTGCAGGCCTTTTTGGCAGACTCACCTGTCTCATCTTTATCTATATGCAACCCAGCACCTTACCAGAGGAGGTATGCAGTCTAATTTAGTTTTTCATTCAATTCTCAATTTAACTCTTTTGTCAATTTTACGTTTGAGTTAATATGTTCCTATGGCTGTATTTAATGTCAATGCTTTAGATAGTTTCACTTGTTCCATATTTATACTCAACATCAAATTACCAACTTTTGCTATATTCACACCCTAAACCAAAGTATTAACAATGACACAACAATAAAATCCAACCTTTTCAGTCAACATCAGTTGACTTTCTCTACACTCACTATCAGTTTCCTTCAGATTTGGCACTCTCAGCTGCCCCAGGTATCTCTTTGGGTCATCTCTGCCCTCTCAGTGTCCAAAAACTCCAGATTCTCCTTTGTGTCTTTCAATCATGTCTTATCATGTTATCACAGACCTATGGCTATATGGATACTACCGCCCGAGGCAAGTTCTCTCTTTATAAGGTATAGAAGCAAAATAAAATAAAAAACAGGCCAGGAATGAGGATGTGGGGAAGAAGTTTGGAAAAATAAGTAAATAGAGAAATTAGTAACTTTAATTTAAGAATGTATTATGGTTCATTTTTATTTTAAAGGATGAGTCTGGTGATATTTCAGATTTTTCTTAGGAGCAAATCCCATGACAAGACCTAAACCAACAATTAATTGATTCTACTAGCAAAAATGTATCCAAAGCCTGATACAGCTAATTCCTCTGTGCCATTGATGTCCTTTGTTGTCAAGAAACTATTAATCACACAACAGTGAGCCACAACATTGCATTGTGTGACAAGTTCATAATGATGAACATGAGCACTGTAATTTTTTTGAGTCACTACCACATATATTGTCCTGCTGCCATAAATACTCACTTAAGCATATGTGGCTGAAAATAGACCCCAACAAATGCAAGTTGTCTCTTTAAAAGATATATATATATATATATATATATATATATATATATATATATACATACTTTATATTCATATTTACATCTTCAGTAGGAATAAATGGACTTGGGACCAATTGCCACAGACAAGCTGGGGAAGTCAAAGTATTGATGTCATGGACAAGCACATTGTTGGTTTGGGATATTCACATTGACAATAGTAAAACAATATAGACCATCACCAGCGTTGTCCTTGGTGTATATTACTACACTGAGATGATCTGCTATTTAAATAGATATTCAGGCTAATCACACCATTCAGCATATCTTCAAAATGTACACAGGAACATACAAAACACTGACAATTATGTGTTACAATTGTCCAAAATACTACCCTTGGAAAGGTCACAATAAACATTAGGTTAAGGTCAAGGTTAGAACTAAGGTCAGGCGTGTAGTGCTAAGTTAATGCACCTGCAGACATTTGTAGTAGAAACACATCAAATCACAAGTTAAAGCAATTATCAATTTAAATAATATCCCACATTGCATGCACTATGCACTATGCACACAACGCGTTGAGTTTCATTAATGCTAAGAAACTGCTGTTTTATTTTCTTCTGTATTGTGCTGTTACGCTGCCACAAGCCAATCACAGCACAACCGAAGGTTATACTGTTTTTAAAATTCAAGAGAAAGTCATTGACGGATAAAGAAAATATCCAGTCCTCATAAATATATTAACAAAAAAATGAGTGTGTGCATGTGCACCTGTGTTTAGAGCCGTCACAGGACACAGATGAGCGGGGAGGATCGGGTCAACATAAGCCCGCAGAGAAAAGTGAGGAGGGGAAAGGGGGAGGCTAATGTGGAAATGAAGTGTCATTGTGTTTCACCTTCATTAGCCAGAGTCACCACATGTTCTCACCTGGCCTAAGTGTAGTTAACCATCTCAGTTGCTGCCTTGCATAATGACAAAGTGCACTAAATGGTAAGAGAAACAGGGTGACACTCGCCTTGGGTGGGAGTCACTGTTGGAGAATATCATCCCTCATCAGTCATTTATTAGCCATTTTATCACTGCTGTCACAGGAAAAAAAACCTTCACTAACTTTGGTTCTAAGATTTTTTCGGTTCAGATTCACACTCGAGGATTAAGATCACAGTGTACTTGCTGCAGTGAAATATTTGTTGAAATAATAAAGCAGTACTTTCCTTTGGACTAAAATGCTAAATATACAGGGGCTACAGTGGTAGCCTCACAGCATTTGAAAGTGAGTTTCCTCTGTGTCCAGTCATACTCCAAAGAGATAAAGTACCAGTAAATAGCCTGTAAGTATGACTTTGAACATGTTTGTCTGTTTTAGGAAGACTGGAAACTGGTCCAAGGTGTTTCCTGTCTCCCTGACTTAACGTGGCAAGGCAGACACACTATCCTGAACAGGCATCAGCAGGTAGAGAACATGTTTGAATGGAAAGATGATTGTGGTTTTGTCTTCTCTTTCTGTTCATTTCTTTTTCTCAATGTGCAGATACCTCGTGGTCCTGTTTTTCCTCATGACCAATCAAATGCTTGCAAGATTCTTAAATGCCTTCCTTCTTCCTCGTAATCCTTTCACTACAGCTCTGTTGTATGTTTCTGCCTTTGGACAGTGGTCCATGACAGGAAAGCTGTTATAGGCAACACATTGTACTGTTAGTGTGCATCAGTAGCTACTGAGCCAGTGGAAATCTATCGTTACATTTCAAAAAGCACATGACAGAGGAATAGGGTTATCACTTTTTATTCTTAAATTCAAACTAGTGTTTTAATATGTCAAAATCTGGAGTGTCCAGTGGCTTAGTGGTTTAGACTCAAACAACTGCAATATCTTCCCTGTTCAGATATTGGCCAGGGACCTTTGTTGCATTCCGCTCTCTTCTTCTCCATGTTTTCTGTCCCCATCTACACCCGTTACCTGTCCAATAAAAGCAAAATCAGTTATGATGGTATGGTATGAGGTAATGATGTTACTGAATTCAAAATTCATAGTCTATAAGCATGACAAGCTTTGTACTCCAGTCACTCTGTGACCTGTTGCCCTCAGCAAATTGTGTTATTGTTGTTCTCTTTAATGCAAAATGGAGGAAACTAGGAAGTCGTGCTGAACGGGACACCATACCGTTTTAAATTACCACAACAACAAATTTGAAGTCACCTGTTTGCTGTTAGTTTGTCATTCAAGGGAGTCTGCAAAGGCACCATGAGTTAATAGAACAGTGGAAGTTTTACAACATAACATATTAATTTGAACAGACTAGGTGTTCTTGTTTAAACTTGATTTAAGCCCTATAGAGGACTGACCATTTCTTTCTCAAACCCACATTCAAGTTTTTGAAGATATAGTATTTCATCTGCCAGCAGCTGTGTGGTAAACTACCAAGCCCATCTGTCTTTCTGCGTGTATAAAAATACCATCATTATTAAAATGTGTCACTTTATGACAGCTGGAATCTTGAGAAATATGAGCTGTCACATAATTCAGTGCATTATTTTGACTGACCAATATCAAGAGGCTGAAATCTCTTCAGTCACTTTAGGTTGTGCATCACAAGGCAAGGTAAAAATCCCTTCTCAAGAGTTTGAGAAAGGGCTTTACAGACAGAAAAACGATAACAATTAAAATCCAATAAGATAAACATAAAGACGACATGAATGAGATGAATGAATTAGACAACAGACTGCACAAGACTTATACAAGCAAATACTACAACAATAAAACAGGCATCAAGTCATTGAGATGACATTGAGATACATGCCGACATGGTTAATGATGAGCCCCGGCTTTTCCTTTTTGTACATTTATTTATCCTTTTTTTTATGGCAAAGCGTTTTATTGTTGCAGCTGTTGTTTTCCATGTCATTTGTATTAAGGAATGAGGGAGCATCCTCTACCACGGTTTGAAACAGTGACACTGCTGTGATTTATAATCCCTGTGAATAATTTGCAAAACATTCAATCTCTCTCTCTCTCTCTCTCCCTGTACAAGATGGACTGATATAAAGCTCCTCATTTAAGACGACCCGTGGGATGTTTAGGACAGACTTTCTTTCAACACGGTCGCTGTAGGCTGAAGGCATGGTCGGCTGCTCTGGACCTGTTAGAGCATTGTCATTAGTTGTTAGAAAAAATAAGCCTTTCTGGTGGCACAGTTCCGTTTTCCAAAGTTACACAAGTTAGTTTTTTTCACTTGCTTCAGTGCAATGCATCATGAAACTGTAATAGGAAGTGTATTTCAAAATGACATTGAAATGTTTGTGTGGACAGATATGCAGACCTCGTCCTCAAGCTGCTGGGTATGTTTCTTTATTTGCATTGCTGCATAGATAAATCATTTGACACCTTTATAGTTTGCGCTATGGACTACAGAGAATTCCTTTTTCTGGAGGAATGCAGTACCTTTGTGTACATAACTGCGTGCTAGTCGATTTATCATCAGACAGTAATTTAAGTAATTAGGGCAGTGATAAATCTAATTTTTTTAAAAGGTTCAGGGACAATGGTGCTATTGAATAGCAGTTCAAATAGTGTTTCATACAAAGTACAGCAGTATCCACAGGGTATAAAAGCTATTTATCTTTAGCCTTTTAGCTTTTTATTAAATCAGGTTTCCAAGTTTCAGGTGTGGTAATGCCATCATTAGAAAGAAGCATCAAAATTTACATAGCTCCCAGCTTTAGCTCAAAAACATATCACATTTATTTGTTTCTTTATGTCTCTTTCTGTTCAAACAAATGAGTAAACCTTTTGTTTTCTATAGTGAAGCAAGATAGCTCAAGGATTTAATCAAATGTGCCCTTTTTTTCCTACCCTATATTTTGGAGGCAATTCCAAGATACAACAGTCCCGATCTCCTTTGAGGCGTGCCCTAGATGAAACAAAGCATACACCTCAATAGGTCTCCATGGGACTGGCGGCTATCTGACTGGCTCTTGGAAGATTGACAAGTGAGCATTATTTTTCACAGAAAAGTGGCAGGCAGTCCCTTATGTGATATGGAGGCATGTGGAGGGCTGCTCTCTATCTTTCTCTCCGTGTGTCTTTCATTTTTTTAACACCTCTGCTATTCAAGCAGGCCTCTGAGCATTTAAATGATCAGAATTCTGCAACATGGCTGTCTGCCCCCGTGCTGTCAAATTTGGACGGATATGTTTCAGCAAGTGAGAGAGGTAGACATGGACGATACACATACGCTACACAGACCCATGCACACACACACACACACACACACACACACACACACACACACTTGCGTCCAACGTCGCTTCTCCAGACAGGCAAACGCCTCTTGGCTTACCCGGCAGTTGAGCCGGGCAGGAAAGTGGAAAAATGTGCTCCTCAGTGGAGATGCAGTCAGTCATACAGCTGTCCAAAACCAGCAGCTATCTGTTCAGTTAGAGACTAGAGGGCAAAAGGCCAGAGTCTTGTTATTCACTTTCACTCATTCGTCAACTATAAACTCTGAACTGAATAACCTTTTATCATTCAGTGTTTTACAGGAAATGACTGTATATAGCCCTATGAAACAGCCCTCAATAGTTTTATTTAATAAGACCCACTTCAAGATTTAAGATGAATACATTTGAGGATAGCAGACCAAAACAGAAAGATAAAAGAAGATCCAAAAAGAAACCAAAAGGATTTGACAAACATACATTAGTATAGAGTTGTAATAGAGTATTATGAGGCTGTACAATGAGAACTTTAGAATTTCTGAAGCTTGTCTTGTATTTTGCGTTGCAGTCGGTCAAGAAAGATCCCCAAAAACACACTCTCCATATTCAGTGCGGTCTCAAGCTCTTCAAGAACATATGTGACCATACCCAAAATTAGATGGTCAATTGTATCTTCAAACACAAATGTCAAATAATACACTACAGCCATATGACACAAAACAACACAAATATGTACATGGATCTTAACTGGTAGCATTTGGATATTGCTGAGCGCAGATGTCACTGTCAACACAGACTGATTAAAGCTGATAAGAAAATAAATAAGCCACAGGCATTCATTGTTATTGACAACACCATAGTGTGCCTCTAGTGAGCCAGAGCTTGCCAATTTTCAGGAAAAAAAGCACAATTTAGTCAGCGAGGCTAGAGTATGTGCCTGCCTGCTGGCACTAAGGGGAATATGGCTTCCTCCCGTGCTCTTATCGCTCGTCATTTGAATAAAACATGTTTATGTTACTATGCTAAATAGTGACATGCTCAGGAACTCATTTTAAGTGGTGATGATCCGTCTAGATTTAGACTAAATAAGAGACCTGTGGAAAATTGACACTGACAGAGAGCTGGACCACGAGCATGTTCATCGCAGACATGTCACGGCTGCAGTAGCAGGTGTCACCTTTCAACATTTAACCAATTTAAGTGATTAGACTAAACGGTAACACTGCATGTACCCTTTATTTTAAAGTGAATTTAATGAAACTTGGCACAATAAACAAATTCTAGAAGGCACACTTGTGTCACACGCAACTGATTTCATTTACAGAGCCAATGAGTCCAGTTTTTTCCTCTCAGACAGAGGAACAGAGAATGACAAAGAGGAGCCGAGAATGGCTGCATCTGCCTGCCTGCTCCTATAAACATCAGTCTGAACAGAAATGCCTTGTGAAAAGTAGATATGCTCACTGAGTGCTGGGCTGCTGCCAGCACTGATCGATCTGGAAATGTTATCGTGATTTATCTGGAGGCAGCTATTTTTGTCTGTATTTTTTAAATTGTTATTCTAATACTTTAATGAAATCAGGAACATCTTTCATATCTTGCCTGACTGAATTGAATTTTGGCAAATGTAATACTGACCTGAGATAGTAGAGGGCATTTCAGTTCATTAATAAGTCTTTTTAAAATTATATCTCATTCATATTAATCACAATTAGCATAATATCTAAAATACTGTAGTGGAATTTTGCTGCGAATCTCATGGCAGTGAGCAGTGCCAGGCTTAAATTTGCTCCAAATGTGAGTCTGGTCTTGAGCTGACCCTGTCACCTGGACAAGATGTTAATAAATTGCCACAGAGTAATCTCTCCCTATCTAGATCTGAAGTTTTTGCTGGTCAGCAGAACATGTGTCTGCTTAGGCTGAGATGTCAGAACCTGCCTTCCTCGCCTCTCACAAACAGACTGGAAAAAATTGACATATTTGTTATAAATAGTTTCATCTGCCGGGGAAATCCAATATCCCCAGGATATCTCTAGGAATCATCCGTTTCACCGTGTGCACGGGATTCTGAGAAGACCTTAGAGTCCTGAAGCAGGATATGTAAGCATTATGATGGCTATGATACACAACATTGACATTCTGAAAATGGCCTGTTCTTTGGATTTTCACTGGGGTGAAATTGAACAAATCAAATATACTATATCTAGACAGTGATCTAAATCCTCAGAGTCCTTTTCAAACTATTTGGATATGAGATGCATCACTAACCTTCTGCAAAAGTGCCTCCACATGTCATGCTGTTGACTTTGACCCCATTGAAACTGTCTAAAGGGATAGATTGAGTTTCATTTGGTGGAAAAGTTCAATTTTGTGGGTGAACTGCATTTTCTTCTGAAGTTTGGAAGTTAAAATCACACCACGTTAATGGCTCTGTATTTGTTATACTTAGATAAACAAGGAATACATTTTCCAGCATAAGCCTAATGCAACCAAGTGTTAGGTTTCAGATCCATCGTAATGATTGTTGGCAGGGTTGAGGGTAGGGAACAGCTGTAGACTCCCAATGTGTGCCAAACTAGCAAGCAAAGTATGTGTGTGGGGAAATATATGCAAACACGATGGAGCCTTTCACTGCTGGCTGGCAAAAATGTCCTTCACAGAGCCTAATTCACAGATAGCCCACAAAGGAAGCAAGGTCTGACATGACTAATCTTCTAATTCTCTGACAAATAGATAATGTGTGGCACATAGAGGAAGAAGGAGGATAGAGTACAAAGGCACTCCAATTGCTTTAGTGTTGCATAGATGAGAACTATAATTTGTCTTTTTCTTTCTGTAGTGAAAGGCTAAATGCTATCCAAGGCCACATTGGTCTATCCAAGATGCAGTAAAACATCTTTGGACAAGGTTACCAAGAATAGCAGCATCTACAGATGTAATTCCACATGCAACACAGAGGGAAGCAGCCGCTGGGATGAGACAACTCAATTTGGGGAAAATAGCAAAGACCTCAATCCATAAAAAGTGGTGTTTTTCTACACTTTATTCAAGACTCTCTACTCCACATACTTCCTTGTTAGAAGAAGATCAAAGGCTTGGTAGTAATTAATATTGTGTTCAGGGGTGTACTTTACCTGGATGAAAGGGCTTGATGTTCAGGAATTATCCTTGTTACATGTGGTGGAGGGATGGAGGAACATTCAAAACATGTTGCCACAGCCATATTTACCGGTAGAAAACCCCCCACATGTTTTTGTGTTTTAAAAGGAGGCGTTTGAGGGTAAAAAGTAAAACTACATTTAAAATGTGTTATGAGGTCAGTGTGGCTTTTTTGTCATCAAGTATCTGAAGTAATAGTTTCAAGCACATAATTTGAAAGCACTGTGGCACTAAGATAACAATTGTTTACCTTTTGTATTAGCCAACCAAGCAGAGTGGCTCTGGGGATGGCAATGTCAGTTTGTCTGTCAGTCCACCACTTTGTTCCAGAGTGAAATATGTCAACTATTGGATGGTTTATCATGAAATCATTAACATACATTCATGGTCCCCAGAGGATGAATCTATCTGACTTTGGTGATGCCACTGACGTGAAGTTGACATTTGTGTTGTCAAGTGAAATGTCTCAACAACTACTGGGTGGATTTGCCTACAATAGATGGAGATGTACCCCTTAAAATGAATTGTAACAACGTTGGTGATCCCTCAATTTGCAACATCAGGTTGAAATTTTACTTGTCAGATGCTTACGTATATGATCAAAATTGACATTTCCATAAGCCGTACAGCTGTACTTTTAGTTTAGTGCTAATTATAAAATGTTAGCATGCCAACGTGCTGAACTAATATGGTTTACATGGTAAACATTATGCCTGTTAAACATCAACATTGTCATTGTGAGCATGTACAGCCTCACAGAGCTGATGGCATGGCTGTAGACTTAAGCTGTGTCCCAGATCCATGCTTATCATCATAGTATACTGTTTTAACAGTTAGTATACATATTTACCATTTTAGACTAACAGGAAATGATACAATATCACATTCTCATCTCTAATCAAAATGTTTTCACTGAAATTTTTTTTCCAGATATGAGCTGCTCATTTCCTTTGTGCATCACATTGTTGGATAATGGTATGCATCAACAGCACACCGAAAAATGTACTGTAGTTGAGCGTACTTTGTCACTTTTCTAGTGTGAGAACACTACATACTCAAAACCTGCTCAAAATCAGTATGTAGTAGCTTTTGTTTTGACATCTAGCCAGTGAAGAGGTATCATAAGGAGTTTGGTGCTTTTCCTCAAGGACGTATGGAAGTTGATGGAGATAATGACTGCTGTAGAGAGCGTTCAGTTGCACGAGAGTCTCTCTAACCATCAGCCTACCCTGTCACACGCACAGAGCTACTGTATTCACACTGTCAACAAGCGCACATAGAAAAAACATAAAAGATTGCACAGGATGTGCAGCAGGTGACTTTTCCACATGTCATTAGGCCATGTGGAAAACATCTTTATACAAGGATATGCTGTACAGAGACGCACATTCATCATCCTGACTGTGTTATCTCGTGAGTCATGCATTCATGCTGCAAGACTGTGCCACACAGAAGCAACGAGGAGAGACAAACATCTTCAATTTACAGCTGTGCATCTCCCATGCTGGGTTTGCATGTACAGCAGCAATCCATTCACAGTAGGAAAATATTACACAGTCAACATATGTCGAAAGAGAGAAACAAACATGCTCAATATACATATCAGAGATTTCAACCAGTCGCTAATAGAGCCGTGGCTCCCCAGCACTTTCTCTGTTCTTGTTCTTTCTTTCCTTCTCTTCATGTCGCTCTCCCCATATGTGATATGTCAAAGTCTTATTTCCATGTCCTGGCGCCACTTATACTCAAGGCAAACACAGGGCGGTATGTGTTGATGATTGTCAGCAGTGGCCATTTATCATCTGTCAAGCTTCTGTCCTCTGAGGAGGTAAATACACCCAGTGAATTATGGTTGTTTTAGTCTGCAGGCGGAATCCCACATGACAGCCAGCAGAAGCCCGTGACAAAATCGTTTATGAGGAAATAGTTTATCATGGCCATGGTAAACATTGTCCATCACACATGAGAAGAGCAATGGATCTACGACTTCGACGGGGAGAAACTTGGATAGGAGACATTTGGGAGCTGAAGTGGCGGCATGAAAGATGTAATTCAATGTGATGGAGAAAAAAAACAACATAATCATCATGTTTTTGTTGCGTCTCATTTGTTCAGTGTTGGACCCATCCATGTGTGTGAATATTGGTGTATCTGTCTTGAAAATAGGGACGGAGTACGGTGGGGATTATGATTCATATCAAACTTAAAGCTGTGTTTTCCTCGTCAAAGGGAGGACTGTTTGTGCAGCTTCAGTATGCCTGGAGTTTCCACTTTACATGGATCACAGATTTGAGAGACTTTTATTGTCTTTTTTTGTTTTCTTTTCAATTTCCTGTTAATCATCTAGAATAAGTCTTGCAGTGGTGAAAGAAGTATTCAAATCCCTTACTCAAGTAAAAGTAGAAATACTACAATGTAAAATATATTTAGTCCACTATTCAAAAATGTAGTACATAAGTATTAGTATTCATTGCAGTGACTCTTTCCAGAGTGTCATATTATTTTATGTTATTGTATATTTTTATTATTATTATATGTGCATTCATTTGTAAACATAATTTTAATGTTGTAGTAGGTCAAAGTGGAGATAATTTTAAGTTTTTTATTGAACGTTGTGTAATTTATTTATATCAAATCATGATATGATCAATCATATATCATATCATTGTAAATTATTGTAAATTATATTATGTGATTATATATTTTGTATGTAAAATATTCACCTACACAGTATCTAGTAACCATAGCTGTCAAACTTTTAATTGATATTTAGCATAAAATGAAAATACTCAAACGTAAAAATTACTCACATTATACCTCTGAATTCATTGGATTCAGTGGATTAACTTAAAGTAAGATTCATGCACAAATGTATATCTTTATTAATTTTCTCTACAGCTTGAAAACACATTATCTACTTTTGGTTATTTCAACCCAGCAAAAAAATCATTACACATAAATTGGGTTAAATGATAAAGCAATATTGATGGTTTTACAACCCAACCTGTCAGGTCAAAATAACCTATGGTTGAGTTTGTCCATATTAGACAAACCCAAACCCAAGTTGGGTTACTTTTTTAGTTTCTATGTATGTTGATGTTAAAATCTTCAAAGTGTGTATGTGCGTCACAGTGCGATTAATATTAACATAACAATATTAAGCAACTTACATCATGTATAGAGAATGCATTATTTCAAGTTGAGGTTTGCAAAGCATAAACCTGAACAACGACTCACTCTGTTTCTCACAGAAGTATAAAACGCATTCCTGGTGGAAAGTCTTTGAGACGTTCAGCCAGATGGACGACATATTGAAAAACAACGGAGTGTGGGGGCAGCGGGGTAAGGTCCACACCTCGTCCACCAAAGTGGGCCAATCATTAACAGATCTGACCCCTCTTTTCCTGACTGCAAGGGATAGTTCTGGCTGGTGCTGCATTTCTCTAAGAGCCCACGGGCGATCGCAGCAAACGGCCCCCAACACATGAGGATATAAGACTTTTCCAAAAGCACTGAATGCTGTGAGGTGCGATTAATGATGGCACCACACACAGGACAGGGCATTTGGAATTTGTAATTGTCAAATTTGGAAATTACTAAGTCCAAGTAACACTGAAACGTTAAACTGTTGCCAGCCACATCTTTATGGCTTGTCACGCTAAGACACAATATGGCCAGGTCTGACACCAGTCAGCCCTCAGTGAAAGTTTCTAATCACTCACCATATAGTATGGAGCCTCATAAAAAGTTCTGTGAAATGACAAGACCTTAACTTTCAGTCACCAGTCATCACAAGTCTAACATGACTTCCAGTGCCATTTGCTTTGGTAGGACCGTGAAAGTCGCCCGTTTCTGTTTCGACAGTCCCCCTAATAACGTGTTGAAAATTGGTGCACACACTGTCAAAGTCCTGAAATTATATTTTAGATGAAGGGATCATTAGTGACGATGGAAGCTAATCATGAGGTGACCCGTAAATATCCAGGTATCGGTAGGAGTGTCTGCTTTGGCTAACAGCAAATGGTGTGTTCAGGCATTTGAGCCACTTTATATTCCATTTGGAGACGAGACCACTCATGCATCGAAGAATATCTTCTTACAGTTGCTATTGAAGGGTCTCCACTGAGAATTTCAACTGTCTAAGTTGAAAATTAAAAGTAATTTCACAATCTATTTCACTCAATTTAAGATATTTTCATAATTGTTTAGTCACAGTAATTATTTATGATCGATGTAATGTCTAGTAAGATCAACTTTGTCTTTTTTTATGTCACTCATGTCTTTGGCCATGATGAAACACACAAAACACACCCACACACAAACTAGCACTTTGTCCAAGAAGTGAAAATGGTACTAAGGGCTTTATTAAGTACTTTATTGTTATGCAAGTGTTCAGCAGTCATTGCACATACATGCATGCAGATTAGGTGGTGCACCACAATTTTAGTAGTCCTGCCAAAGCAACCTGAGACCTCTCCGAAATCACAAAAATACAGTCTGTAAGTGTCTAAACGTAATGTGCATGTCTCCTGAAATAAAAAGGGACATAATTTGCCCTTGGAAGGACATTAAGGTTGCTTTATAGTTTTGCTTTGGGAATTGCAGGTTTATTGCACCTTGTTTCAGTCTTATTTCATGTTTCATTTCTTTTAAGCTATTTTCTTACACACTAAATACAGCTGTGAGATTTTGTGTATGTAATTAGAATTTGTGCAGAAATATTATATTTCAACAGGTTTCACAAAGTCTGAGAGACGGACACACAGATTTCCTATGAGTCCAAGACTCGTATTTCAGCAACCATTTACCACAATTTGGTATAAGTACAAACTACATTATATTACACATCTATATTGAATTAAATAATAATACAATTTGAAGTTGTTCTCCAGAACTGTATTATAGAATAACTTCAAAGTTGACATGGTTAAAGTCACGGTCATCATGAACAGGTCTGCATTGAAAATCGAAGCAAACTTGTTGAAGATTTTTGTAAAATGAAATATGAGTAAATTATGAATGTTACAATGTAATTTGAGGCAAGTTTCCCTTTTTACTTTTCTCAAAAAGTGTACAGTAAATTAACTTCATATTGTAGATGTTTGTAGTCAGGGTCATTCTGAACATTGTCTCACAAGCTCAAAATATTAATGTTAAAGTACTTGTTTCCATAGTTTAATTCCACTTTTCTTTAACATGTACAACATTAACAAATGTATCAGGCTCACTCACTGACTTTATAAATCTTGTCATATTCACCTTCAAGTTACAACCATTTTTCCCCCTCTTGACGCGGGAACACTTAGTAAATTACATTTAATTTACTTCTTGTTTGTTTTGTGTGCTGCTGGCACTTCACTGGGGAAATACAGTGGATTGCAAGCTAGTTATCACCATTATATGAGGTGTTTTAACCCTAAGGCCTGCTTCCCTCACGGGTAGGCTTATTGCTGAGCCTTTGTTAATGGGATTTTCAGCTGTACATTCCATTTCTTTGGCTGCATGTATGTACTATGTGATGTTCACAATAAAGAGAACAAAGAGAGATAAAACATAAATGCTGTGGAGCGATAAAACCCATTAGTGTCATCAAGTTATTATACATGCTTCTTGCTCTACTCTCTTCATTTGTTTTGAGTTTAATTTAAAGAACACATTTACCCAACAAAACACAAATGGACTTGATGGAATCAATAACAATATGAAAAAAATACTACAATAAAATCTAAATTATGATGATAAAAGCAGTAAACTAAGTGTGCATTATTGCGAGTTTGTATTTCAAGCCAACTGAAAAAACAAATTGGAAGGTCTGACCAATTAAACTAACTGCGCTGTCTCCTCTTTCTTTATTGCCTATTATTGGGATTGTGATGTTGTATACAGGTCATACTAAACTTCCACCTCGAATAAGCACAAAGTTGTTTAGCTTTTCTTCATTCAGCACTGCAGCAGCTCCACTGTGCAGTCAGCCATTCTTTTCACACTCCCCGAGGTGTAGCAACTTTTTAAGATATGTAGCCACCTTTTCGTGCTTTTTGCTTAGTCTGTGCATTCCTCTTTTATATATCTGCCTTGAAACTCTGAACAGGCAATTTACTATCAATGTGTTTATCACTTAAAGTATGTATGTTATACATCACCTAGAAGTAACAGTTTCTGTTATTTTAAAGAAAATTGGAATGTGTAGTGCTCTGGTTGTATCTGGTTTTGAAAGTCACACACACACCAGCTTTTTGGACAAAGACTTAATTTGTTAGCATCTCTTTCAGTGATTTCATGGCACAAAAGGACATAGAAGATAAACAACTTGCCAACTCAGCACAGTATGATATTTTTTTTTTGGGACATTCATTTGGTGATATGAAATTGGAGTTAAGAGTGTATGAAGCGCCAAACATCGACAGAGAATGTGGATGCTCATCGTGCAATCAAAGGTTTTTCATCAGACTCCTCTCTGTAAACATTGGCATCCCTAAGCAAACCACACAGTGATTAAGAGGAGTCCGCAGTTTTCACAGAGACTTTCAACTTCTGCCAAAAGTTTCAGAATGATCAAGAGAGGCATGTTGTTTTCTTTCTCTATCTTTATAGATACTCATCAGTCGATGACTGAAATGAGCCCATAACCCCACGATGATCAACTCCTGACTTGCTTTGTGATCCATGGTTAATTATGTTGTAGTCATGGAGTGACAACTCCAAAGTCTCACTGATTTTGCAGCTTCTCTGCTTGCTAAATGAGTTCATGGTATGGGATTGTGAGGGTATTTGGGTTTATTCTTTGAATCTATTTTTTATCTTAGTGGTTTCTGTGTTGTAATTCTCAGCTGCAAACCCACCTTGACACAGAGCACAAATGCTGTATCTAAAACCCTAGCATGTCTGACAGATACAAATTAAATTGAATGATTTGTATGATGTCATGACTGAACATGAGCAGAAAACATTGATTCAAATTTGACAAAATCCCTCACTCCCTCCCACAGAAACCAACAACTAATGTAACTTTTTAACCTGACGATGTTGCCGTCACTCCTCCTGCCAACTATCAACAAGACCAATGTCGGCCTTCACTTTAATCTGCTTTGTCTAGGTAAGAGTGGACTCAAATGAGCAAGAAAAGCCACAAATAAAAAATAGTATGTCAGCTTTTCAACATCACAACAAGTGGTTTAGGTGACAAAACTCAACTGAGGAAGTATAGAAGTGAAGACTGTTTTGTATTGGACTATATGAATAAAAGTGACTTGAAAATAAAATGACTTGGCTAGTATAAATAGGAATTAATGTCAAAGAGGCTGAAATGCTGTCCATTTAGTCAGAAAAAAACATCTTGAATTTTACTCAGATCATCTAGTGATCTTATATGTGGCAGCTCGGGACCGCATCTTTAATACACATTGCAACAAATATATACCCTGTGGATGTGCGTAGAAAGTAATAATTGCTTTTATCATTCATTCATCAAGCCAGTGAAAGCTTTTTTTTGATTTAACGCTGTGTTTCAGTTTTGATCTCCGATGCACCTGAAGAACACAAGGAGAATGTGGTGAAATCAGATCAAAGGCTGCTGCAAAGAAAACATTTACTATATAAATAGGTATATGATTTGGCTGCATCCTGCAAGGCTGGATGAGCTCACTTGCAAGATTTGCAGTTGCCAAAAACACCATATGAAAACACAAGACATCATTCTAAAATATGCAGGCATTTACAGGATAAGATGGATGGCGTGATCTTAGACTAATAGCTCCTAACCTGGAATGATGAGTGTCTTCATCAGTCACGGCCTTGTTGATGAAAGCTTAAGGCTCTGCTAAGAACTTTGCCATTACAGTGCGAGGGCCATCTGTTTGGTGAGGCCGATCGAACCCCTCAGGACTGGGGCCCCTGCCAGCACTGCTCCGGGGAGGCCTCTGAAGAAATGGGTGCAGAAAAGCCAGGCAGGATTTATGGTCCAGCGTGCAGGGAGTCTGGTCAACAGTAAAAAAAAGAAACAAAAAGAAGATAGATTTTCATCCATTTATGAAGAGGTGGTGCCGCTAAAGTTGTGTTGTCAGCAGGAAGAGGTGAAGTGCTAGCAAGCTGCTGTTCTTGGCTGAAAAATGATCACACAAAGTGATCAATAGATCTTTGATAATGCTAACATGGTTGCTCTTTTAAGTTGTGCACTGGACACGTACTCAGGTCATCAAGGGCGCTCATCAGTGAGCTGACCCCACTTTGATGGTGACTAAAGCACAGTACCTTTTTACAGTGATGGCCCTTAAAACAATATAGACAATGATTATTTAAAGGCCCTGAAAACCTATTTTCTTTTCTTTCTTACTGTGGCTGACAGGGTCAGGCCTGATCCAACATCCTGTTTCATCATGATTTTCTGTCAAAGTTAAAACAGTTTTGGTATTATTTTGACAGATTTCTGTATTTGTGTTTTTCTCATTGGTTTAAAGTAGGTGGGGCTAGTTAGTTCACTTATGTTGGCTTAAATCATGAAACAAATCTGATCAAACCACAACCTCACAGTCTTTCCGATTAGCTGAGTAAATTTGGATGATTATCCCAAACTCTATTGTTGATAAGAACTTGTTCAGTCACAAATATTTGTGGCTATAAAAAAGACTCCATGGTGCATTTTTAGTTTTACTCATTCGACGTTTGACAGCTAAAAACAATTTCCTCCAAAATTCAAGAGCATGCAGCATATAATATTATATGTAACAAATAATTAATTTGCTGCTTTTAACTACAGAGGCAGGAACACTTTGGTATTATAATTACTTATAAATAAACATTATTTGCGCTCTGCTCCATCCAGTATACTATATAAACAGTATTTAAACAACCTGTATCAGTGCACATTTCTTCTTTTTGTTTCTGCATGTTGTTTTACATCAGAATATCAGAATAGTTTCCATTGCAAGTTCCAGTAGGACATATTAGACAAATAAGTAAGCAGAGTATTAAAAGACCAGTCCTGTGATGAACCAATGTTTTTTCAGAGTGACAGAAGTTAATTTGTGATTCAATCACATTATGTATGTAGTGTATGTGTGCAGTAATTTGGATATAATGTTTTTCCAACTTTCTCCACAGAAATGTTTAAATGTTGTGCAAATGGAAATGCAGTCACTAGACTTAAGTTCACTCCCATCGCTGTACATAAATAGCACATGCCGTAAGTCACCATAAGCCTCTGCCCTGAACCATTTCAGATGTATGGGTCTCTCTGGAGTATTTAAATACAGCTGAGATGACTGATGACCGCGGCTGCCACAGAAGCCACACCGACATGTCCTTCTTTGTTAAATCCAGTGTTGCGGGCCTTTGTAAAAGCAAAGATTTGGTAAATAAGTGCAGTGAAGCAGTGAAGATAAATTGTTCCTATCACCCAAATTCATTTATCTCTTTAGCCACTGATTTATTTAATCCATTATCTACAAACAGGAGCCATTATACCTTTCTGAGCAGCCACTGCATTCTCACATTGACAATGCCCACCAAGCCAAGAATGTGCCCTCAATTCAACTCATCTTCCGGGCATGAAATGAAGGCAAACTATTTCCATATGTGTCAAGACTATATTTAAGCACCATCAGCAGGGAAATCTCTGAGAAAGATTCAGTGAGTTACACAGATCTTTAGTTCCTCCATACCAATACCTATCAGAAATCAAATGTGTACATTGACTAACTAACTTTAAGTGACTGCACTTTTAACAACTCTCCCTCACAGGCAGAATTAGTCAAATAAACACATCACTACTATATTTGACCTCAGTTGGCTCCCCTCACTAAGTAATTACAAATTCTTTCCAGTTAGGCCTGTTTGCAGCATTTGAACTAACACCACCTTTCTCTTCAAAAAAGCCTCCCAGAGTTCAATATTGTGTTAATATTGTGTTATCCCTGAGACAGTTATTCAAATTCATTCAGTTAAATTCACTTAACTCTCTGGCTAACAGTGACTACATGTTGTTTCCACTAGGTCTGGGAAATCTGAATCTATTGTGCAGTATTTCTTCAGCCACAGAGCTAGAGATTTAATTGGTTCTCATATTCCAACATGCAACACCCCAAATCCCATCAATTAATTCTGTCCCGAATAGAGATGCCAGGAAAACAAAAAGGTGACAAACGCTAGTGAGTTGGTTATCAGAATGTATTAAAATAAGGATATTCCTGATACTAAAGAAGAGGAACACTGTGGTTCCAACAATACATAAATTATAAATCATGTTTTATTAGATACCAAATAGGATAACCAATCAGCTAATGGCCCTGCTTTAAAGGGGAAGTGCGCTGATTTTGCACATCAAAGTCAGTTTACAGGTGTTGGGGATTACCACTGCATATGCAAAAGAAAGTTCTGTAAAGCCTTTTAAGTCAATGTTGGTTGGAAGTGAGATCAGGAGAGTGAAGTTAGAAAGAAATGTTCTGATAACCAGACTTCTGTAGGTTGCTCCCTAATCTCTTCTTGAGGCTACCAGTTAATGGTTACATTAGCCACTATAAGCATTACAATTAAAGACTACATTGCTGGTTCTGCTGAATCAATTTTGATTCCTTTTTTTGTTTGTTTGTTTTTCTAAACTGTCCATTGTGAGTCTGACAATGCTATATGAGTGCAATGCTAAATTGGTAGTTAGCAAGTCCTCCAAGCTAAAATAAATCATTTGTAACTGACTCCCCTATCAACAGAACAACATCATTTTTCAGTGATTTCCAAAACTGCTATAAATCTCTGTTGCAAAGATAAAAACCACTATGGTTAATGTTTGATTAGGGTTAGGCTTGGTTAGCGTTAGAGAAAGATCAGGATTTGGCAAAAATAGCTATTAGATCAAGGTTAAGGAGACAGACATCTCATTATCTGTGTGATCTTTGGACATTCTTTAACATACATTTACACAAAAAAAAGAAAAACCTTAAACCTTACTGAAAGTCTATACATACATTCTGGTAACTAGATATACAAGTGTGTTGTTGTACAGACGAAATAGGGTATTTGGAAGTTACAGCACTGCACCTCTCCACTGGGTCTCATGTAAGGGTAAAGTTCTCATGGATAATCAACTGAAAATTAAACTTCAGACAATATCCTTACAAATGTCAAATGCTCTGTTCATTATTGCCATTGTGACTTTGTAGAATAAGGAGGTGTAATCTACCAGTAAAGTAAGCTTAGTACAATTTCAAGGGATTATACTTATTTTAACACAGGATTTAAGTTTGGCTTAGACGGAGGATTAATGCCACACATCTGATACTTGTTAGTCCAACATTTTCCTTCCTGTTATTGCAGACAATTTTGTCTGACTGTATCATTTGGTTTATCTCTTAAAATGTGATCATCACACAGTTTCAGGCAAACATTTTTATCTAAACACCATGCATAACAGCTGCATTTCAGGCCACCTTGGTAAGCCTCTAAACTTGGTTTTTAAGGAAGACCTGTCAGCTGTTTCAATGATCAGTCCCAGAAAACCCAAATATCAGCCAGACTCCAGTTTTACAACTTCCAGGCTCAATTGGAAGTGAATTTCAAACAGATAATGGTCCATGGTAAAAAGATAATAAAAAAGGCCAGGAAGTTCTGCAGGTTCTGTTTGTACTAACAGAGCACTGTCTGTTTGCAGCATGAAAATGTCTTACAGATGTTTACTTTATTGTTCACATCTGTATGATGTGATATCAGGCATCGTGTGTACCAGAAGAGATGTTTCAGTGTTTCAGTCTACCATCTCTGAAGCAACATGTGCTCCCAAACTAGCCTGAGATCAGATTTTCAGCAGCATGATCCCATGTGGAAGAGCAGATAAGAGAAAATACAAAATGCAAAAAATATGCCTCACCTATTCTGAATGACACCAAAAATAATATGAAATGAAAAAAGGATTTTCATTTTATTTGCAAATGTTCTGCACCAATAATATTTAAACTGTGTTGTCTGTTGGGTGTATAAAAAAAACTGAAATACATAAAATGATCACAATATTCCTTTAACATAATTCCCTCCTTTTTTCCTCAACTTGTCTTCCACTGCATCCCCACTTTTCATGTTTCGCCCCAACCCCCTGATCCAACATCCTGTTTCAACATGAAACATACATTATCAATTTGAGATTACTATATGTCCCACAAATTCTGTTTTTAAAAAAGTGTAATAACATGCTAACATGCTAGAGTGTTGCATGTTAGAGTCTGTGGCATTAAGTGATAATCCACCCCACATCTAACTTTTTGTTTTGAATATGAAATGTTGTCATAAAATGCTGTAATGCTGTTTGTAGTTTGTTCCTTCACAAAGAACTGAAGCTTTGGGGAGCTTGATTTAATTTCAGTTTTGTTAGTTGATACAATTTATTTAAATTTATTTAAACCAGAATGACAAAATCCTGCATAGCAATAATTGCAAATTAATCTTGAAAGTACATTTTTACCTCAGGAAACATTTCAAGTGACAATTAGCAATAATAATTATATTCATATGTTGACATGTTTTATCACTTTGACTATAATAGTGACAATCCTGGAAAGAATTGCCATGTCTGTTTTCATTAAATTGGCATAAAGAGGTACACAGATTCTGTATTAAAATGCATTTATCCTGGAAGACACATGACACAACATTTCCCCATGAATCTTTATAAATTTGACATAAATTGAGTTAAGTAAACCAATCAAATGTTTTCCAATGTGACAACTCAAGTACAATTATCTTGTACTACACTATGATTGTCACAGAGTCCAGCGCTCTGTATTAGGTAGGCTTCATAAAAAATTCAAATCACTTTCCCAGGCAGTTGTAGCCTGAGGCTCTCAAGGTTTGTCTTTGTAACAATTTGATAATACTGGTCACACTGCATTGTGTGTCCTTGAGCTGGAACAAGGGCAAGAGATTTGTTTCCTAAGTCCGTACAGATGCAAAGCAGAAAGAAAAAAAAACCCCGGCAGTAGAAAGTCACTGTGATTGTTTTGAATGACAAGGTTGACAATTCTCAGAGTGCAATATTAAATACTACCTTTGAAAGAAGTGAAAAAGCAATGGAGCAAGACATTTGTTAAAGTTGAGGGTAGACAATCATCTGCCATCCAGGGTGCAGAAAAAATTATTCATACCAACATTTTACAATGCAAAGTGTTATTGGGTGTATGAAATTCTGATACAAATGCATAATATGTAATTGTCTCTGCATCGTAACCTACTTATTGTGTTTGTGTGTGCGTAATAATTCCTTTGTTAACCCTTTCACTATTAGCTACTAGACCTGTTATCATGGTAACTGATGACTTGCTGAATCCACTAAATAAGCAGCTTAGGGAGAAGCGTGTGTGCCTATGCTATCTGTAATCTACTTATCAATCAGAATTTGAATAAATCTTCAACAACAAAACAAAAACACATAGAGGAGCTTGGTGAAAATGACAAAACAATACTGCTCATGTATCTTTGAAAGTTGTTAGGCCATTGTTCATATACTCCTCTCCCACATCCCCTCGCCCACCCTTTCCTTTCTACTTATAGTTCATCGTAGCTTTAAGATACAACTTTAATTTTACACTACATTTTATATATGTTTGGGTCTTGACTCTTGCTATGCTTATTGTTAGAGCAGAGTAATGGCAATACATAGAATGATGAAATGATGATTTAAAGTTATTTTTTACTAAGATTAATGTTATTTTAGCATCAGATACAGTAAGAACAATACAGTCAGTCTTGCTCACTAATGAACAATGGCTAAATTTAACTATTTTCCAAAATTGGAAAGACAGAAGAAAACTGTGTACAAACCACTGATTAAATCCCCTGACAGATCATTCATTTATTCTGCTCAAAGCATTTTTAAAGAACTACTACTTACTCACTACTTTAACATAACCTGAAAACCTTCTGTGCCACCACTGTGCCGTACAATTCAAACCATCCACACAATAAAAGTCAGGTATAAACAGACCCTTTTCACAGTGTACAGTGCTGTTGTGCAGCCCTGTCTCCTAGAAATTATGTTCATATACTTTTAACGTCCAGCAGCTAACACATTTATGCTGAGACATAATGCTGCCTGAATTACATTCTCTATTAACATAATGAGAAAATGTTGTTAATTAACACATTCACCAAATCACAAAATTTTGATATCGAATGGATCTGCAGAACATTCACTGACAGTGTATTTCATTTGTTTTCCTGACAGTATTCGTTCTTGTAATACAATTTCTGCTCGTAGCAACTAAAGAATGAAAAAAAACATTTCATGGTTACATTTAGGCATTCACAGCACTTGGTTGAGGTCCTTGATAAAAAATTGAAAAGGTCAAAAGTGACTAAGGAGGAGACAGGGCATGTTTACTTTATTAACATTTAACTGACACCACAAGCCTTAGCCTAACTTTAACCAGAGTGATTCTGTTGCAGGATGCAAACCCTGGTTTCTGGTGTCAAAGTTTTGCTCTTTGTATGCACACTGCCAACGCTGGCCTCCTCCTTACAACTCACATGTGGTACATAAATGTAGAGCACTAGGCCAGGGAACATTATCCAGGCAACAATTACATTCCCCAACAAATCGTAAAATTTGGTGTCATAATAAAAATATATATTCATAATATATGCATAGATTTAAAAATGGACAGAAATATAAAAATGTAAATAATGTAAGCTCCCAATGTAAAAAGGATATCAGATAAGTATCTGAAAGCAATATATAGCATCATATTTGAAGCAAAATCATACTTTGAATTCCGTCTTAATCTCATCTCCTAAGAGTTTCCTAACTCTTTCTCTCCACAGTAACTAGAAGTTGGGTCAAAATCATCTAAAGTTGCGATAACAGGAGATGTTATCTACTGTACTTTATCTAACAATATCTATTTATCTGCCAAGAGTGCAGTGCCAAAAGATCAATGGGGCTGAGAGCAGTTGTGAGGGCTGATCACCTTACGTCGACCGGAGCCTTGTTCTCAATCAATGAGTTTGATGTTGGTTCAGCTGATGGGAACGATTGATTGCTGGGAGACGTAATTGGTCTCATTTGACACTGTAGTGGGTTAGATTCAGAGAGCTGGACTGAGGGAACTGCAATGCAGGATGAGGAGTGGATCATGTGTGCACTCGTGTCTCGGAGAGAAAAGAACACAATCGTCCACTTGAGTAAAGGACAGACTTAGATACTTGTCCTCATGGCTTTCAACCATTGATTTTCTTTTGGGAGTTTTTTTAAGTTAAAGTCACTGCAAGTTGAATTTGTGTCACTTCACTAGATATATATCTGGCATTATACCTGAGCTGTTGTGTTAATGTTACTAACAATGAAAGTGATGGTTGAAAATACTATAGGATTAAGCTGTCTGAATGCATTTTCAAAATCTAATTATGGTGTAGTATATAGGATAATTCATAATGTTTTTGAAAAATGAATACAGTCAAAAAATGTATCTGAACAATATGTTGTTGCAAACTTCCCTGATGTAAAAGCATGCAGAATTTGCTGGATTTGATGGAAGAATTCATTTAAAAAAATGAATGGACTGAATGAAATGTAGCCAGCCCTTTGAAAACATTTTTAATCATGTTATATAAACATACATAGTTATAGAATTTGCATTACAGCATTAATTTAGATTATGAAGAAAAGTTTGTGGTGCAATAGTCTTGATTGTGTCCTTTGTTTTAATCATTCTAAATGAAGACTGGTTTTATTAGCAAAGGTCATTGAGTTAAATATTGGATTCAGAGAGGAAAGAGTAATTATAATAGAGAGTAATGGTGGACTAATGTGAATATGGACCTTTTTCAGAAAATTGTATCCGACTTCAAAAGAGAGCATGATCTCTCCTTTTGTGGGTTTAATTTGTCATACAAAGCAAATAAGGGTGGAAAGTCAAGGTGGATTACATATGAAAAATTTGAGATGTAATTAACCTCTGACAGTGACATTTGTCTGACTTTAGAAGTATTAACATCACAGTTTGTTAAATGACGGGGCCTTTTCAGATGGCAACCCAACACATAATGGCAAAAGAAAAGATAAACAAGCATGAATATATGAGCAATGCAAGCTTAACCAGTTTTGTTAATAATCTGTGATATTATTTGGGTGCAACAGACAAGGGAACACTAAAATAAATGTGAAGTTAAATAATTGTGTCATGGTGTCAACCATTTTTTGTTTAGTGTAGTTTTCTGGTTGTTGAAACAATTTAGTTGTACCTTGAATTGGTCTTTGCAGGAGTTTTAGTGAAATGTCTAATTTTTGTGCTTTGAGTGCAAATTCGACAATGACTTGGTAATTTTCTTTCTAATTCCCTCTGTCCTCAGGCAAAGAGTGTTTGTACGTGCATAGCCATTTCTCTCACTCTTCCTCTCTGTCTCTCTCTCTTCTCCAAAAACTCTCTCGGTCCTCTCCCTCTCTGTGCCCATATCCAGCTAATTAAACAAAGCACGCGATTTGATTAAACGAGTAAATTGTGCTAGTCTGTGTTTGTGATAATTAGGATAACCCAGAGTTTCCTTAAGAACATTAACTGTGATGGATGTTTCATCCCCAACTTAGAATGGCTGTGCCTCGACGGCGCGAGAGGATAAGAGCTCCTGTTGTGACAAAAAGACGGAATTTGTTTAATAATCTCGGACGCAGATGGCCCACTGATGCCATTTGGTGCAGATCAGGATTTTAAACAATGTATGTGCACAATATGCATGTGCTTTAGGTTGGGATGGCCTTCTTCGGGACTTAACATTAAGATAATGCGATAGTCTTGCCCTAATTTACAATATTATAATAATACTGACACTCTTCACAGGAAGGGGCAGAGATGGCTCTATTTACTATACTTCAACACCTGTAGGAAACTACTCCTGATGTTTTACCAGTCGGTCATCGCCAGCATTCTCTCCTATGCTGTGGTTCTCTGGTGAGGCAGCATTAAGAAGTGAAATGCTATGCAGCTGGACAGGCTGGTGAGAAGAGCTGACTCTGTGGTTGGCACGGAGCTGGATTCCCTTATGTCAGTGTCAGAAAGAAGGACCCTAAATAAACTGTTGTCCATTTTGGACAATGCCCGCCACCCTCTGCACAGCACATTCAACAGGCAGAAGAGTGTGTTCAGTGGCAGACTGCTCTTTCATTCCTGCTCAACGGACAGACTGAAGAAGTATTTCGTCCCCCAGGCCATATGCGTGTTCAACTCCTCCCAGCGATGATGGGGAGGAAGTGAAACCAACTGTCAGCTACTGGCTATGTTAGCCTTATACTTGCCATTTGTTTTATATATTTATCTTATAATTTATCACGGCTGAGTTTTTGTGTTGTTACTCTTGTATTCTTGTGTGTATTGGTGTTTTTTTTTAGCTATTGGGTGCCTAAATTTGGAGGCATTAAGATCAGAAATTTGGATCAATAAAGTATCTATCCAGCTATCCATCCATTCATTTAGATCCTTTACTTGAGAGGAATGACTTTCTGTGAAGTTTTGTGGGAACAGCATTGTTAGTTATAGTGGTCATGTTGTCACCAAAACACTGAACCTGATAAGCGTCTGGAGAGTGGATGAATCAACAAATGCATGGATGAAAGGCTAATCAGTTTATGAGCTTGATAGAAATGTCTTTTGTACATGCTATCTAAAGCAAATCATCAGTCAAGGACTTTCCCACCAACTTTATTTATTTTCTCCTCAAAAACTTCACTAATTCAAAACCTACAAACAAATAACATTTGCTAGTAAGTGGGATCAATGAGACATGTTCTGTGGACACCAGACTTCATTATTAAACCCACCTATTTTTTTTTTTGTTTATTTTTCTCACCATTTTCTATGGTGAGAATATACAGAAATGTCAAAGTGGTAGATCCTGAGATAGAAACAGAATATTTTCAACCAGACAACTAAATTAGTGAGTTAAGACATTTCTTACCCTTGAGTTTTGTTGACATTGGCTTTATTTCCTAATTGTTTAGGAATCTAAACCGACCCTACTGCTACTACACTAGAAATAATAATAATAATAATTGCAATCATTTTTTCTTTTTCTTTTAAGTATTAAAAGTGGTAACCCTCCTTTGACACAGATACTGCACATTTAATGAAGGCCACTAAATACAGAAATTAGCATCAAACATTGCCATTTCACCAAAATAAGGAAACATTTAAACTGCTATGTTTTGTATGTTATATAGGTTTTGGGTCAGTGGGACCCCAGAGAGGCCTACAAAAAATATTCCAATAAGAGAAATTCAAATACTAATTTGAGATTTTTGAGATATAGAGTATGTGAAAATCCCTGCTGTTTAGCCATTTTTTACAACAGGGGTCCTTGAGACCCCAAACACAAGGAATGTGTAATTTTCTATAGCAAACTTCTGATTTATGCCATCAGCTAAAAAATATGTTTAAAAGCAATTTTCGTAAAAGTAGAAAAGTGTTGATGTTTAAAAAATGTGTTTTCACCAGGAACATTCGGGTTATAGATAAATAAAACAACATTTAATTTTGCTGTCAAGGTGTAAAATAATTAAAAGTAGACAGAAAATGATTGCATCCTTCGTGGGGAAGAAACATCTCTTGCTGGCTGAACCAGCTCTCACAATTGATTTCATGTTTCCTTTTCTTTCTTTCTTTTTAAAAATTTAATTATGGTCAGGGTCTTCATGAACATGAGAGGTCAGCAAGCTAACTATAACCAGCTAGCCGGTTGGACAGCAGCGCGGCTGAACATGATGAAGAGCAACTACTGGCCTTTTTTTTTTCTTGCTCATCTCACAGACTGCAGTTGCATGCAGGAGATAGAAGACAGGAGAGGAGGAGGAAGGAAGCTGTTGGGGGGTGGGGGTAGGGGAGGGAACAGGCAAGACCTGATTAAAGACGGTCTTTGTTATGTAATTAGCTCCTAGAGAAGAAGGCCCCGCTGCTGCAGGGATGGAGAGCAGCTGGCCTGAGGTTGTCTAATTGCCTGCTCGGATTCTTTCCAGGCCTCATCCTTTGTAGCTCACACCCGTAATGGCACAGATGTTTACTGCTGGGTACCACAGCGAAGCCTACATGGTAACCGCTGTCTATGTCTACTGTTGCGATCTAGTGACACCTCTCTCTCTTTCTCTCTCTCTCTCTCTTGGGACCGCCGTATATCCATGATGTTTGAATGGGCTCAGCTGCTACAGCAAGGAAAAGCACCTATTTATAGGGTGAATGACAGGACTGCGTGTCCATCCTTGAATCAGTGTGTTCTCATTTGAAATTGATAAATTATTCATCCGGTATATTATACCCAGTTTTTTTGAATCTCTTGACTTGTGACTCAGTTTTTGATTTTAATTTTGACCTCAAGTGTTACTGATTCTGTTTTGAAGTTGCACCATAGACTGAGGGATGTTATTAATGTTCTGAGAAGCGCTCTGCTATCGGGGAAAGGTGTTCACTGTTTTGCTTAGCAGGGGACAAACCTGGGCAGCTTCTATCTTTATTGAGGGATATTAAACTGCATTACCTCAGGGCTCCTAACAATATTTAAAACCACA
Source organism: Nannoperca obscura (assembly GCA_036024295.1). Taxonomy (NCBI): domain Eukaryota; kingdom Metazoa; phylum Chordata; class Actinopteri; order Centrarchiformes; family Percichthyidae; genus Nannoperca; species Nannoperca obscura. Next base: position 62,043 of record JAVQJL010034448.1, read on the forward strand.
ATTTTTCCAGCAATTCTTTCCTGTCAATGAGAGATAAAGGATGTTGTTGTGAATTTGCTGGCTTATAGTATCTACCTATATTCTACTGAGAATAAATGTCTGTGAATTTGGTTTCAGATAAGGTGAAGTAAAATGTTTAAAAATGTATATCTCCATTTGCACGTTACACATTTTGCATCTAATAACTCTGATTGCAAATTCTAATAGTTTAATCGATGGTATAAGCATCAATTCTCTACAATAATAATAAAAAAACTAGTGTAGACTGAAGAAAACAAATTACAGCAAGCAAATGAGGTAAACAGTAAAACAAAACTCTCTCAAACCTCCCCACCTGTGTACAGTACGGATTCATCTATGCTTGCATTCAGGTTATCTTGTGTGCATTCTGTGTTCGTAGACGCTTAATGGCTTTGTTCATTTACATTCAAGACACATTTTTCAGTTCCATGATGGAACAAATGAGCTCTAATTTATACGTTCAAAAGAGGGCAATACAAAGTAAAATGTAATGAACAAACATTACGACGAGGATCCTTTTAATCTATTAGCAACTCTAGTTTCTCCTCCTACATCCTCCAGGCCACCTGCACTGAAGTATGAGTGTGCATCAGGATTTTTCTTTGTGCATTTGTGTGAGTGTATGTGTGATAAGAGAAAGCGAGAGACGAAAAGAGGGAGCAGGGGTATCCACATCTACTTCCTCTGTGTGTGATACAGCTCGCAAAGCCGGAGGTGTGCAGGTGTTGTGTTTTTTTTGTTTTTTTTTGAGGGAAGGACTCTAATGCAGTAATCATTTTCGGTCCCTCGTCAAAATTATTTTTCTCAATCTGAGTGGTGTCAGAGCTTATTTCAATATTTTGCTGGCTAGCATTACCCTTACGCCAGACAGTGCCCACATACACACAGAGACACAGACACACACACAGACACACACACCACACCTGCTCTTCAGAATCCAGCCAAACACCTGCATCTTCATGTCTCCCCAGGTCTGCCCACACTTCCCTGATGGCCAGTGCACCTCCTCTTCTTCCCTCTTTTCTCATTTCTATCTGACTCAAAGCTTGTGGGACTCTGACACATTTTGATGACCAATACCAACCTCCT